>MJUU01067313.1:0-24153 GCA_002080025.1 Modiolus philippinarum | reverse complement strand
AAAAAAATCCCATTGAAATCTGATGAATTTTTGCGGTCATATAAAAATGTTCAGGTATATTCACATCTGCCTAGTTCTACCTTAATGTAGCTGTAGTTTATCCAAGTCTAAACTACCAGTTAAATAAATGTTTTAATGACTATCCCTCTAGTGCTTCAAAATAAATCTTACTAGAGCTGTCGCCGAATGGCAGCCAGTTATACCCCCGCCCATTTAACACTGAATCAATATGGCAAGTGCAAATTCAAATATAGTCACAATATAGGTCTGAACATAATAGAATTGTGGAAACAATACAAGTATGGACACAATGATATACTTCCCTTTTTTCCAGAAAATATACAAAGTCGAAAAGTACCAAAGTCAAAATTTGATTAATCGATCTGAATTAACGGCAGCATGATACGACCGCATGTCGACTAGTGAAATTTTTGTAGTTTAAGGTGAATGTAGACACAGTACAGAGCTTGACACAATTAATAGAGGGACACGAAAAGGAGCTTGGCTAAGTAATTAGCTGGACACAAACTAGGGGAAAAAATCAACCCTTTTGATCACTTATTGATAAAAAAAGAGAAATCCAAAGAAAAAAAATCCCATCAAAATCTGATGAAAAAAAATTCACATATTCAAAAATTTCAATTTTGGTCCCTTTTGATCCCTTATAGCTTGGAAACAGTAAAAGCTACACCAAATCTGTTTTCATACAACTGTAAGCTTAAAACGAGAGGAATCAAAAAGGATAAAAATCCAAACTAAATCGGATGAAAAATAATAAATTTTAGGTTATCTACATGTTTGCAATTTTTGCCCCGTTAGGCCCCTCATAGTTCAGAAGGAAACAAGTTATCAAAAATCTGATGGTGCAGCACCATATTAATTTTTCATAAGGAATCAATTGCAAAAATTGCATCAAAATTGGACTAAAAATAAAAGAATTTTTTTTGAGATCCGCCCCTTTTGGGCCCACTTATCTCGAGAACGGTAAATGCCACATGAAATTCGTCGACATACCCCAGATTGGAAATTTCCTAAGGATCATACTAAAAGAAAACCCATCAAAATCCGATTAATTATAAAGATTCTACAGTCAAATATGTGAAAACACCAGATTTGACCCTTTTTGGTCCTTTTTCTAAAACAGGCGGTCAAGGAACATGAAAGTATTAACAGGGCTTATGCATTTGCTAAGAATCATACGAAAATTTGAAAATTCGTAGAGGTTCCAAGGAACCTAATGTCTCGCCCGCTCAGTTCTTTCATCTGATACTATTCTAGATATTTATTTCATATTCTTCGTGCATCTTTTTAAGTGAAAAATCTACATCTAAGGTAAATTTATGCATCGGAATTTAATGTCTAAAATTACAAGGTCAGCCAAAGAGTACCACTGTATCGCGGTAATAACTTCCATCAATATGAGGGGCGCATTTCGGGACCAAAGAAATTTCTTCTGGGATAAATTAATTTGCTGTATCTTATGATACTTTCTTATGAGATAAAGTTCAGACAAAGTTTTTCATAACATTGATTTAATTAAAATATCTTTGAGCTTGAAAATCTCAATATTCAAAATGACGTTGTCCGTCAGCCCGTCCGTCAATTGAATTCCAGTAGAGAAAAGAAACAAAACAAAGTTTAACACACAAAATAAAACAAGGGATCTGTGAGCCAATGCTCACTAGCAATACCCCCGCTCTCAACTTCAAGCATCTAATGACCTAACTAAGTTGGTAAACAAAATGTAGTTCCTCACAAGTCTTAAAATGCATNATTAAAATATCTTTATTTGAGCTTGAAAATCTCAATATTCAAAATGACGTTGTCCGTCAGCCCGTCCGTCAATTGAATTCCAGTAGAGAAAAGAAACAAAACAAAGTTTAACACACAAAATAAAAAAAATCCACACTTCACAATCATCCAGATTAAGTGAGGGAGCCCTTGAAAAAAAATAATAATCTTGATTGTCAAATTTGACCTAAAGACAAAGCATTTCTCGAGATTATGCTAGTACATAAAAACTTTTGACAGCTTTTAAGCTATCACCAATACGTTCAACTGTACAGAAACGGTAAGATATGTAACTACGGTAAGATATGCAACTAATTTGATCACCATGTATTTATGTCAAGACTGCATATATGATGTCTGCTACCATAAGAATTAGTTTAAAGGCATTTCCTATAGGGTCCAATGTTAAACTATGTTCCCTGCTAGAGGCCACCTTGGATTGGATGAAGACATGCAGAACGCAAATTTGAAGGGGCTACCGGAGGACATTTGTGATCAAGTTTTGTATTTGGGTATTTATTGCATTTTATTTCTAATTGGATTAGTGGTTTCAGAAACTAATTCTTTTAATGGAATCCACTATGATGCTGGCAGCCATATTGGATGAGGTGTGGTCCTCCCAAATACCTTTATTGGAAGTTACCATCAAATTACATGTACCACTGTGTTATAATTTGACAAGTTGTTACAGAAAGGATCTTTAAATGTGTTTGAATGTGTTATCCATTTAGACCCATTCAAGGCAACCTTTCAAAAATAATTTGGACAGGGGTTTCCCTTATAATCTAGGTAATAATTATTGCTGAAATCAATACATTAATAGCCCCTTTACAATATTCCGACAGGGGTTCTCTTTAGTAACTAGTTTATTAACAAAACATTAAATTTAGCAGAATACTGTTTTCCTAAAATTTCAGTTTTCCTGTTTTGTTTCCATGGCAACTGAAAGCTCCACCATCCATTAGAACCCATAATAGAACATAATTAATAAAGGGCTACGCCGAGCGCAGCATGATACGACCGAAGCATTGTGACCACTTTATTTTAGTGTATTTTAAAATGAATGTGGACACAGTAAAGAGCTTAATTAGATAAACATAATAAGGAGCTAGACACAGTAATTAGCTAGACACAAAGTAGGCCTGAGGACAAAAAAATTAGACCTTTTAATCCCTTTAAGCTATGAAAAACTGTAAGAGTTACACAAAACTGTTGACAAACTACGGAAAGCTCACATCAAGAGGAATTTGAAGTAAAAAAATCCCATTAAAATCCTATAAAATTTTTGAAAAATAGCAACTTTGGGACCTTTGACCTCTTATAGCTCCGATACTGTAAAGAAACAAGCCAAATCTGTTGGCATCCTGCTGAGTCCTTACAAAAAGAAGAATCAAAAGAAAAAAATCAAATTAAAATCCGATGAAAAATAAAAATTTAACAAATGAGAAATTGCAATTTTAACCCATTTGACACCTTATAGCTCATAAACGATAAGAGATATGCCAAATCTGTTTGCATATTACTGTAAGCTTACAACAAGAGGAATCCAAAGAAAAAAATCCCATCGAAATCCGATGAAAAATAAAGGTTTTACATATTTTGAAAAATAACAATTTTGGCCACTTTGACCCCTTATAGCTTGGAAACGATAAGAGATACGCCAAATAAGTCAGCATACTACTGAAAGCTTACAATTACAGGAATCCAAAGAAAAAAAATTCCATCGAAATCCGATAAAAAATTTAAATTTAAGGTTATCTGCACATTTGCAATTTTTACCCCCCTTTGGAACCTCATTACTCGGAAAGGATAAAAGTTATCAAAAATTTGATGGTTCTATGCTAATAAGCTTTACACAAGGAATCCATTGCAAAAACAAATGCATTAAAATCGGACTAAAAATAAGATAAATATGAGATTTGCCCCCTTTGGGGCCCATTTATTTCATGAACGGTACATGCGACGTGAAATCCGTTGACACACTACAGACTGGAAATTTTCTCAGGAGTACACTGAAATAACCCCATCAAAATCCGATAAATAATAAACATTCTACAGCCCATTATATAAGAACCAATTTGGAACTTTTTGGTCCTTTTCTTAAAAACGGGCGGGGCCAGTATACCCAAAACCAATCCCAGCCTTCCTTTTGTGCCAAGGAACATTGTGTTAAAATTTCATAAGGAATGCTCAACTAGAAGTTCTCGCACGGAAACGAAGTGTCCAGAGACGCCGACGACGACGACGCCGCCAGTATCATACCATTATACGACCTCAAAATTTTTTTATTTTTTTTCGTATAAAAACAAATATGGGCAGGGTTCCCTTTAGTTGAGCAATTGAAGTCAAATTCTTAAAATTTTAATCAATCCATCAAACATCAGGCTACATTATACTTTGTTCTCTATTTATTTTCAAAGTTCGTCAAATTGCGAAGTGATCACGACTTTTTTAAATGAAGGTCAAAGGTCGAAGTTCTGATATTTTGGTAAGCCCATTTCAGTCACATTTCAATCATTAATTTCAACGTGAAGTTAAAAAATTGAGTTAAATGGTTATACATGTCTACAATAATATATCTATGAACCATTGATAACAATTTAGACCACCTTTTTACATAAAGCGAATCACAGGGTATAAACTTTGAGAATACCATAAATTCTAACGACATACTATTTTGATGTTTTAGTGACTTAACTGGTCATACTTCCGACATCTTCACTATTTATTGAACATAAAATTGACTTAAAGCTCAGATTTACGAATTAGACGAAATAAATTATGTCGTCGGTAACTTACAAACCACGAACATATCACAGATAATATGACAGGAAGTTTTTTAGTTTCAAAAAATACATTTATATATATTTGGAGGGATTTTCAGCATTTTTCATATTTTTTCTATATTTTTCAAATTATTAAAAATATATTTTTGACATTTGGTTTTCTTTAGTACATAGAAATAAACACACATTAATTAAACCCATTTTTAACAAATAATATTTTTCTCATTTTCTTTATTATGGTTATTTTTTCTTCATTTTCTATCCGAGAAAAAGTAATATATACACATCCCAACGCATTTGACACATCAACCTACACTTCTTAGATCATCATTACTACTATATGTCCTAAGCGAGTTTTCCATATCATTCCGATTCATCGTCGTTGTCGTTGACAAAGGGTTCTCCCAAATTTCGGTACTTTGACAAGGACAAAGTTCTGTGCAACTCAAATTCTGGTCATAACATATACATGACTTGCTCTCTTAAGTGTCTTCCTTTACATTTGCAGATTGAATTTGGCAGAAAATCAGAAGTCATTTTCCCGGTAAAAGTAAGTGAGAACCGAACCGTCAGTCTGAAAGGAACAATCCAAGGACAATGGCAACGTCGGAAAAACAAAGAAACAAAGACATAACATGAGCACGGCACAGAAAAGAAAATGAAGACACATATACATACAAAAATGAACAACATGGACCCAATAAAAACCATGGGTGAGATCAGGTGCACCGGTAGAGTAAGCATCTCCTGCTTCTTATAAGACACCCGCCGTGTTGAACATGTCAACTTCGGTGTTATAGTCAAATCCGGTTGAGGAAAAACAAACTTAAGTGGCAAAGAGAAAGATCTGTTGTCATTTGGGAAACAGATATCCCATAGCGGTCCACAAGATCGTGATGTCGACCGTAAAACTTCTGTAGTGATGACCTAAAGTTATGGGCAACATACCCTTGCTTAAGTAGCCTATTTGTAAGCAACCGAGCCCTATCAAGGTAGTCACTGTATCGACAACAGGCCCTTGGGTAGAGAATGAGTTGGGAGATGTAAACTCCATATGCCGGTGCTTTTGGAATGTTGCTACAAAGAAAAGGGAAGTTGACTGTTGGAAAAGTGAAGTCATCGCGTTTGTCATATAGCCTAGTTTGTAGTGTACCTCTGTTGTCAATTTCAAGATGCAGGTCAAGGAACGAGGCTGATGTGGAAGTATCTGTAGTATCAACAAGAGTGGACCCTAATAGATGTCTCGCCCGTCCCTGCTTGTCGCTAAAACAGTCATGCACTACTCAAGAGCAACCTACAAGCCAAATATTATTACCATTCCACTTACAGTAATTAAGAAACTATTCTAATCAGAAACACTCAACTTTGTTCACTAGACCATGAAATTGAGGTCAAGGTCAAAAGCCATATGGCAGACGGACATGTACTAACCAAGACCAAGCTATATACCAAATATCATTGACCTATGGCTTGTAGTTATTGAGAAACAGACTTAAGCAAAAAAACTTAACCTGGTCACTGGACTGTGAAATAGAGGTCAAGGTCAATAGCCATATGGCAGACGGACATGTACTAACCAAGACCAAGCTATATACCAAATATCATTGACCTATGGCTTGTAGTTATTGAGAAACAGACTTAAGCAAAAAAACTTAACCTGGTCACTGGACCGCGAAATATAGGTCAAGGTCACATGATTTTGGGTCCGACAGATAGGGTTCGCCGTAAGGTACATATGGACCAAATATAAAGTTCCTACATCAATGGCTTCTGTATTAAAACTTGAGTTTACGCCGCCGTCGCCGTCGCCGTCGCCGTCATACTTTGCACGCCTATGTCTCGCTTTCGCGACTTTCGTCGCGGGCGAGACAATAAAAATTGATAAATACTGCTTCAGGAGCTTTATCTTCTTATTGCCATCCGTAAATATACGTTGAGCTAAAAGATGTTTGGCAATGTGGCTAGACATCCATATTTGTGTCTGAATACGCATCCTAAGCACATACTGATGAAAAAATGACTCGCTAAGTGGGAGTGAAAACAAACTAGACTCCTCGCAGGTAGCTTCAAGCTTACCTCTAAACTTGTTAAATCTGTGTGGTCAAAAGCACAATAGAATATCTAGCCACATTACCAAACCATATTTCAGCTAACCATATATCTACGGGTGGCGGAAAGGAGCTAAAGGTCCTGAACCAGTATTGTTCACCAGGGAAATTTAGATTGATTTTCTACAAGATTTAATCCGCACATATTGGTAGCAAACAACGGCATCAGGCAACGGCAACGGCATCAGTGACATCAGGTGCTCCGAATGGGTAAGCATGTCCTGTCGCGCAGGCCACATCGGTGACACGATCATTAGACATTTACTGTTTTGAAGATCTATGTAGTGGCAAATTAGCACATGTCATTTTCAAACCCTTATGCCAACTAAAAATCCATGGTACGTGTTACTTCTCTATAAATCCTCAAAAAGTACCAAGGTAACAATTTGAAAAGCTTTTGAAAATCATTTATAGTTTTTATACACTAACAAGGTAAAATCTGTGGCACAAACTTCACTTGCGGAGATAAAACTAAAATGTAACAGTGTAATATACATAATACACCAAAAACAAAAGCACCGGCACTGTGAACTCCCATAAAAAACAAGTGTGACATCGGGTGCTCCGGAACGGTAAGCATGTCGTGCTCCGCCAGTGTCACAATATCAGTGCGTCAATCAAGCGTCAAGTCAAATCCATGAAGACGTGAAATCTTGCTGAAAATTTCCGTTTTAATCCGGGACACCGACATATCTTTCAGTGATGTCATGGTGTCGGCCATATAATTTCTGGAGGAATGAAAGTAAAACTAGAGCTGTCGCCGAATGGCAATCAATGATGCCCCGCTCATTGAACCCTGAATCAATAGGGAAAGTGCAAATTTAAGCGTGTGTTGACACAGTACAAGTATGGACACAATGATATGCCTCTCCTTTTTCCAAAATACATAAAAGGGAAGTTCTAAGCCCGAAAATCAATTACATGGGTGCTAGGTAATCTTCCTGTGAAGTTTCATCCATTTCGAGGCACTTTAAATTTTCCCGCCTTTTTCCAGTTTCCATAGCTACGGCAGCCATTTTTAAAATTTTGAGACCCAAAATCATTTCTTTGGGTGCTAGGCATCCTTCTTGTAAAGTTTCATCAAATTTGAAGCACTTTGAATTTTCCTGCCTTCTTTCAGTTTCCATGGCAACGGCGGCCATTTTGAATATTCCAAAAGATATGTGTGTGCACATCTACTTATTGTAAGTTAGATTCCTTTGAAGTAGTTGAAATTTGTTTTCAAACTTTCTAAAAAACATGAAAAGTTGTGTTTTTCATTCGTACGGACGGACGGACGAACGAACGAACGAACGGACGGACGGACGGACAAGAGTAAAACAATATGCCCCCGACTTTTCGTCGCGGGGGCATAAAAAAAATCCCCGGTACAGTGTTTGGCTCACTCAAACATTCACTGTTTAAATACAAAAAATCCATGCTGTACACGTGTTCGAAGGAGTAACCTCTCATCATCAGCATTTGAATCGAATAGTATAGAAAGACAGATAGAAGTACTCATTACTAAAAAATGTCAACAAATGAGGCCAAATCCATTACCAAGGACATCCACCGAGTGCAATACATGGAATTAAGCCTCAATATTGTAAGGGGTTCGAATTTTGATAACTAGAGGCTCAGAGACTGAGCCTGTATCGCTCACCTGACAAAATGCTTCTATGCCATGCATGACCAAAATAATGTTTTTTACCATTGGAGTCTAATTAGCACCCGTGTTTTTTGTCTGATCCTTTTGAAATTAGTAATCTTTGCAAAGGAGTTCTTTACATCATTCAAATACAGTTTAGATAAATTTGCTTGAGATGATGAAAAAGATGATTTTCTCATAGACTCAAGTGTTAAACTATGTTCCGTGCTGGCAGCCATACTTTTTATCAGATCGGAACAAAATGAGCAATATTTGTTAAAAGTCCCTTTGTACATCATTCATGTGAAGTTAGGTTGAATTTGCTTTAGCAGTTTCAGATAGAGGAGAAGATGAAAATGTGATTTTCCCATAGGGTTCCTGTAAAGTTTGGCTGAATTTGCTTCAGCAGTTTCAGAGGAGAATAGGGTCCAATGTTAAAACTAATTAATAAGTTCCACGCTGGTGGCCATGTTTTTTGTCTGATCGGAACAAAATGAGCAATCTTTGTTTAGGACCTTTAGTACATCATTCCTGTAAAGTTTGGTTTAATTTGCTTCAGTGATTTCAGCGGAGAAGATGAAAAATGTGATTTTTCCCATAGGGTCCAATGATAAACCTAAGTTCCGTGCTGGTGGCCATGGTTTTTATTGAATCGATACAAAATGAGCAATCTTTGTTAAGGACCTTTAGTACATTATTCCTGTAAAATTTGGTTGAATGTGCTTCAGTGATTTCAGCGGAGAAGATGAAAAATGTGATTTTCCCCATAGGGTCCAATGTTAAACCGAAGTTCCACGCTGGCGGCCATGCATTTAATCAGATCGATACAAAATGAGCAATCTTTGTTAAAAACCTTTAGTATATCATTCCTGTAAAGTTTCATTGAATTTGCTTTAAGAGGAGAAGATGAAAATGTAATTTTTCCCATACGGTCCAATGTTAAAATCAAGTTCCGCGCTGGCAGCCATGTTGTTTGTCGGATCAGTAAATGCCCCCGCGTCCCGCTGCCATCATCCAATGTTTTTCCTGACGTGTTTATATTCAAATTTAGGTTAAAATTTAGATACTCTGTTTGTGTCTGTAAGACACATATGATGACCCTGCGGTGGGATATAAACCATAGACATGTGTCTAAGCACTTGATAAACAAATTTCAAGAACTTAAAATTCAAATATCTGACACAGCTTACTGATATAACCAATCAGGAGTTATCCAGAATCGCCCCTCCAAATGAACATATTTCAATAAAATGGCCAAGTCCACCTACACCCAACAAAAAAACACAAATTTAGGCCAAGATCAAAATTGTGACAACACACAAATATAAAGTCCATGGCTAATCATTGTTATAGGTAAAATAAATGTAGCAGTAATATTTTGGGAGGATTTAATAGGAATAACAGGTGCAGAACACACATTTTGATAAAATGGCAAATTCTAAGTGACCCTCCAAAATCAAAATTTTGTACCAAAATCTAAAATGTGTCAATATGTTTATTTCAAAACCATATTTAATGACTGTGCAAAGTAAAATACATGTAGCTTTATATTGTGGGAGGTGTTGTCTGGAACAACAGTTCAAGAATACACATTTCAATAAAATGGCCAAGTTCAACTACCCCTCAAAATTACAATTTTGGGCCAAAATCTAAACCATGACAATATGCACATCTTCAATCCATGCAATATCACTGTGCAAAATGAAATAAATGTAGCTTTAATATTGTGCGAGGAGTTATCCGGAATAACAGGTCCAGAATACATATTTCGATAAAATGGCCAAGTTCATTTACCCCTCAAAATCACAATTTTTGGCCAAAATCTAACCCATGACAATATGCACATCTTCAATCCATGCCTAATCACTGTGCAAAGTGAAATAAATGTGGCTTTAATATTACGGGAGGAGTTTTCCGGAATAACAGTTCCCGAATACACGTTTCGATAAAATGGCCAAGTTCACTTACCCCTCAAAATCACAATTTTTGGCCAAAATCTAAACCATGACAATATGCACACCTTCAATCCATGCCTAATCAATGTGCAAAGTAAAATAAATCTAGCTTTAATATTGTGGGAGGAGTTATCCGGAATAACAGTTTCAGCATACACATTTCGATAAAATGGCTAAGTTCAACTACCCGTCAAAATCACAATTTTGGGCCAAAATCTTAACCATGACAATATGCGCATCTTCAATCTATGCCTAATCACTGTGCGAAGTGAAATAAATGTAGCTTCAATATTGTGGGAGGAGTTATCCGGAATAACAACTCATCAGAGATGGGACGGACGGACGGACGAGGGTAAAACAATGTGCACCCCCCCCCCCCCCCCGACTTCTCGTCGCGGGGGCATAAAAATACCAAAGAAAAAAAAAGTAAATTTCGTTATGCTGTACACGTGTTTAAAGGAGTAACTATTCAACAGCAGCATTTGAATCGAGAAATATGGAAAACCAACTTCATGCTCGACAGAAACGGAAAGTAACAGAAATGTATACGGATACGGATTAGTATAAGACAATGCGTCTTGTTTCCGAATCCTTTTGATTAATTTGTTAACATGTATTTATGTTTTATTTATTTATTTATGTATTTGTGGATTATAATATTTGACAAGTTGATTAATAAAATATGTTTATATCAACAGAAATGTACACTCCATTCGGATGTAGGTATAATGCTGCTTAGGAAAGGAAAGGTCACAATTGGGAAGTTAAAATCCCCATATTTGTCATATAGCTTATAATTCAAACGTACATCTTCATCAATATGCAACTAAAGATCTTCTTAGGTACGAAGCTAAAGTAAGTGTATCAGTAGTCTCTTTCAAGTTCATTTGGATAGATCTGGTGTAAATATTTATTACGAATTGGATTTTTATCGTCTATCTAGCGAGACATGCCCATTTCAGGAGCAGAACTTCAATTGCACAGAACTTTGTCCTTGTAAAGATACTATAATATGTAAAAACCATGGCCAAAATTTGATGTCAACATGAATGACCATGACGATAAATCGTAATGATATGGAAAACTCGTATAGTACATAGTGAATAGTAGTGTTAGTCTGTGAAGTGTATCTCCGCTGCCACTTGATTTGCTCAATATGTTTGAGCATGTACAAGTTACTTCTTCTCTAATGAAAACAAAATGAAAACAAATGCCCTTCTCCCAAAAAATAAAAACATTTAAGAAATTTTTAAAGTTTTGAAAATACTTTTCCATTAATGTATTATTTATAAGAAGCAGGAGATGCTAACTCTACCGGTGCACCTGATCTCACCCATGGTTTTATATTGGGTCCGTGTTGTTCCTCTTTGTGTGTGTATGTCTTCATTTTTCTTTTCTGTGCCGTACCTATGTTGTGTCTGTTTTTTTCTTTTTTTTTGTTTCTGATGTTGCCATTGTCCTTGGACTGTTCGTTTTGGATTGGCGGTTCGGTTCTCACTTTATTTCCATTTTCATATGAAAACAAAATGTTAAAAAAAAATACAAAAAGTACTAAAAATCACCCCAAAATATATAAATAATTCTTTTTAAACTAAAACTTGTTATCCTTTTATTCACCATTCTTGTTGTATTGCTTGTGACCTTGTCTTTGTTGTTAGGCTTCCTATAATTTATTCCACTTAACTAACAAGAGACTACTTTAATGTAAACCAGTAGGACATTCAGAGATTTTAAGTCAATTTAAGGTTCAATTATTGGCGTAATTGTCAGATATATGACCAATGAACTTCTGGTTTCATTTGACTAAAAACATTTATAAAGTATGTCGTTGATTTTATGTAAATCTCAAAGGTCAAAAGATCAAGGTCATTTCACAAACTGTTGATGCAGGGAGCAAGTCATGTTTTTGGACCCCGCTCATAAATACATTCTCTGTGAATCGCTTTATGTAGAAAGGTGGTCAAAATTTTTATCAATGGTTTATGTCATTTTAGGCATGTATAACAATTAAAGTTAATTTTTCAAAATTCACGTCGAAATTAATGACTGAAAAGTGACTGAAATGAGTTTACAAGAATTTTCAGTTTGACATTGATCTTCATTTTAAAAAATCGTGACCGCTTCCAAATTTGACGAACGGTGAAAACGGATAGAGAACAAATTGACCTTTCGAAATATGTATAAAATAGCCTGATGTTAGATGAGTTAATTACAATCCTAAACTGGACGCCTTTTTGAATTTGGTTGCTCCACTACTTTATAATCAAGGTAATACATATTGCTGAAATTAAAACATTCAGGGTCCCTCTTTTTAAAAAAAAGAATTGGGCAAGGGTTCCTCTGTAATCTAGTTTTATACATATTGCTGAAATCATTAAAAAAAACATCAAGCAAAATACTTTCTTTTTCTAAAATTTCAGTTTTCTGGTTCATCGGACCACAATTCAGATAAAAATTTAGACAGGGGTTCCCCTTAAAATCTTAAAACTAAGTTCCCCGCTGGCAGCCATTCTGCATAATTTTAGGTACGGACCTGCCAGATACCTTTTTTGGATGGGACCATCTTAGGACCATTGTGGCGAATTTGATATTATTTGTACTAGTAGTTTCTGAAAAGATCTCTGAATGTCTTTTTCATAGGGTCTAATGTTAAAAAAAATGTAATGGTGCATTACATGATTCCCCGCCACGTTTAACAAAATTTCTAAGTAAAAAGGGGCATAACTCTAGAACTATGTGTACCACTGAACCCTAAATTACACATGGCCTGTGTTTGTGGTAAACAATTTAAATACCAAGTTTGATGACAGTATGTTATTTCATTCACAATTTATGAGTACAAACCAAAAATTTGCACAATTTCAAAGTTTCAAGGGGCATAACTCCAGAACCCCTTGGACCTCTGAACCCAAAATCGTACTTTACCTGAGTTATGTAGTAAACAACTTACATAACAAGTTTCAAGACCTTGTGTTATTTCGTTCACACGTTATCAGTCGGAAACCCTAAATTTTGCAAAATTTCAAAGTTTCAAGGGGCATAAATCCAGAACCCCTTGGACCTCTGAACCAAAAAAAATTCGAACTTGACCTGAATTTTGTAGTAAACAACATACATATCAAATTTGAAGACCTTGTATTATTTCGTTCACAAGTTATCGGTCGGAAATCCTAAAGTTCGCAAAATTTCAAAGCATCAAGGGGAATAACTCGAGAACCCCTTGGACCTCTGAACCCCAAAAAAATCGAACTTGACCTGAATTTTGTAGTAAACAATATACATATCAAATTTGAAGACCTTGTGTTATTTCGTTCACAAGTCATCAGTCGGAAACGTTGGGGGGACGGACGGACTAAGGGTATCACATAAAACCTCGCCACTTCGTGTGGCGGGGTATGCTGGAAAACATCTTGGATGAGACACGGACCTGCCGGATACCTTTTTTGGATAGGACCATCTAAGGACCATTGTTACTAAGTTTGATTCTTATTGGACTAGTAGTTTCCCCAGATAAAGATCTTTCAATGTATTTTCCAAAGGTCCAATGTTAAAACTATGTTCCCGGCTGGCGGCCATCTTGGTTGAGGTACACACCTGCTACATGCTTTTTTAGAAGGGACCATCTAAGAACCATTGTGACAAAGCTTGGTTCTAATTGGATTAGTAGTTTCTGAGATGATCTATGAATGTGTTTTCCAAAGGATCCAATGTTGAAACTATGTTCCCCACTGGCGGACATCATGGATGAGGTACGGACCTGTCGGATACCTTTTTTGGAAGGAACCATCTTAGGACCATTGTGACCAAGTTTGGTTCTTATTGGGCTAGTAGTTCCCGAGATGATCTTTGAAAGTGTTTCCCATAGGGTCCAATCACGCTGGTGGCCATCTTGGATGAGGTACGGAATTGCCGAATACCTTTTCTGAAGGGACAATGTAAGGACCATTGTGACTAAGTTTGGTTCTAATTGGAATGGTAATTTATGAGAAGAGGACCTTTACATCTCTTTTCCATAGGGTCCAATGTTAAAACTATGTTCTCCGCTGGTGGCCATCTTGGATGAGGTACGAACCTTTCTGATAAATTTTTTGGAAAGATCCATCTAAGAACCATTGTGACTAAGTTTGTTTCTAATTGGACTAGAGGTTTCTTAGATCTTTGAATTTGTTTTCCCATAGGGTCCAATGGTAAAATAATGTTCCCCGCTGGCGGTCATCTTGGATGAGGTACGGACCTGCCGGATTCTTTTTTTTGGAAGAGACCATCTAAGGACCATTGTGACTTACTTTGGTTCTAATTGGACTAGTAAATTCTGAGAAGATCTTTCGATGTGTTTTCCCATAAGGCCCAATGTTAAAATTATGTTCCCCGCTGGAGGCCATTTTTGATGAGGTACGGACCTGTCGGATACAATTTTTTAAAGGGGGCCACCCAACGACTATTGTGACAAAATTTGGTTCCAATCGGCCCAGTGGTTTCAGAGGAGAAGATCTTTGAATGAAGTTTACGACGGACGCCGGAGGGACGACGGACTGATGGACGACGGATACCAAGTAATGGCAAAAGTTCACCCTGGCATAGCCAGGTGAGCTAAAAACTTTACAGTTTTTGCCATGCTCATGCCTTTTATAGAAAATTGTTTCAGCTCTTGCAAGTGCAAGGACAATATTACAAAATATGGCGATTTTAAACCCTCCATTTGTGAACTTTCCCTTTCCAAGCAGCAATATACCTTCCTCTCCAGCGTACGAAGTGTACATCTCAAAGCTTGATTTGTTACTGCCGAGCATGCAGCTTGTACGGTGTTTTTTGTCATACAGCAAAACACTCTGCTGAGACAAGGTTTTGTTCAGCTTATGTTATTTTCATCACTCACGAAATTCTGTGGCCGTCATTGCAGCATCATTATCAATATGACGTGTCGGTGTCCAAAAAGAAAACGGACATTTCCAGCTAGATTCACGTCTTTTCGGATTTAACAATAAATATTTTTACTTTATTCTAGATTTACTCACTGACATCTGATGATTGATAATCTCGGTTTTTACAGTTCACAATGCGAGTGACTTGGTTTAAAAAGCTGTGTTTTTATTTCTGTTTCTTTTTGTTTTTTTTTTCATGTCATTGTATTTCTGTGTTCTCGTGTTGGCCATTTCTCTGAACTTTGCTTGTAGCAATCAGAGATGCATGCAAATTCAAGTTTAAATGATCCATAAATGTATAATAACAGAGATCTGAACTCTTCAATAAATTTGGATGCAAGTCAATCAAGCAGGAAATATAGGTCAAAGTTACTTTTTTTTCAAATCATTCAAACAGAGAATTTAGGTCAGTGACCTAATTCTGCCTGGATGCTGACCTGTTATCAGAGATGCATGCAATGCAAGGCTCATTGATTCTACCATGTATAGTAACTGAAATGAACTCGTTTGATTACAAATCAATCAAGTGAAAAATATAGGTCAAAGTGGCCTACTTTTTGCCTGGACGCTGACATAATATCAAAGATGCATGCATCTGCAAGGTTACACGATCTTACCATGTACATGTATAGTGACTGAGATCTAAACTCTGAGGTAAACTCGAATGTAAGTCGTCCCAGTAGAAAATAAAGGTCAAAGTGACCTAATATTGCCTGGATGCTGACCTACCATCAGAAATGCCATGTACAGTGACTGAGAAATGAACTTGGACGTAAACTTGAATGCAAGTCGTTCAAATGGAAACTATAGGTTTAACAGACGTAATTTCGTCTGGACGCTGACCTAACATCGGAGACGTATGCATATGCAAGGTATTATGATCCTTACATGTAGAGTGACTGACGTAAACATGAATGCAAATCGTTCAAGCGGAAAATATATGTTAAACTGAACTTATTTTGCTTGGTAGCTGACCTACCATCAGAGATATGCATCTATATCAGCCTGCAGAGTTTTTCCGCTTAAGCCATATCTTGTTGACCCGGATATATCAGAGGTAGATCTGGATATATCAAGCGATTCTCCCAATGTTTTAAAGGCAATAACGTTTTTTAGTCTTCACATGATTGATAGATTGAATATTGTTTAACGTCTACTCAGCAATATTTCAGCTATATCAAGACGAGAACAAGTTTGTAAATAAATAGTCACTTTGGGGTATGGAAAGGGCCATGGGACGGGAAATTCTGACTGCCACTGGAAAAGTGGGGTGAAATCGAAAAGGGCGGAGAATTTAGCCTTGTAGCCGATCACCTACGGACCACTCAGAAAGAGCTTGCTATAAGGGTTCTTTAACGTGCAGGAAGTGTGGCATTTCTTCCAACACGTGGACCTGAGTTTACATCCCATCCGAAAGATTGGTTGTGTATTTATTCATCCCGCACAACCACGGAATGGGTCCTATTTCTATATCAAGGAACCCTCGGGGTCAGCCCCCGTTTAGGAGGGGTCACACCCCGCAAGCCGGAGATACTAGGTCCTATTTCTATATCCCGGGGTTACCTCGTGGTCCTCTGTAAGGAAGACTCATACTCCAAGCTCAGAGGATGCTGCGGGCCTATTCATAAGCCGGGATCGCGCACGGCGGAGTTTTCACATGAAATCACACGGATGAAAATAAACATACATTGCATTTGCATTAGGTATTCAAAACAGGATCATTATTACACAAATAGATAAACAAGACGTCAGAAAAATTATAGACACCGGGTCGTTGATACATCCTGCAGAGCTTTCACGTTTTCACATTATGACGTCATTAAAGCTCTGAGGGACGAAAGAAAATCGTAACAACGAAAGGTTGTTGCAACATTCAAATCGACATTATTTCGAGTAGATCGGTCAAAATATTCATCCATTTACCAAACCCTTGCCAATATAAACTGTGAACACAGGATATGTCTCGCCCGCCCCTGAATCGCCTTAATTTGCACATTGATCTACTGCAGCAGCAATAAAAATAAAATATAATCTTTAACTATGTTTACTATTTCCTTGGAAAAAAATTATGAGATCCCTCATGCATGACTAAGGGGCCAGGGCACCCATCTGGGCGTGGAATCGGTATGTACTCCCCAAGACGCAACTGCATGTCAAATATCAGGTGTCTAGGACAACTGGTATAGGCTGTACAAACTGCTTGCAAACACTTAATGTGATCGCTCATGCATGACTAAGGGGCCAGGGCCACCATTCGGGCGTGGAATCGGTATGTACTCCCCAAGACACAACTGCATATCAAATATCAAGTGCGTAGGACTACTGGTAAAGGCTGTACAAACTGCTTGCTAAAAACTTAATGTGATCGTTCATGCGTGACTAAGGGCAGGGGCCACCATCCGGGCGTGGAATCGGTATGTACTCCCCAAGACGCAACTGCATGTCAAATATCAAGTGCCTAGGACTACTGGTATAGGTTCTACAAACTGCTTGCTAAAAACTTAATGTGATCGTTCATGCGCGACTAAAGGGCAAGGGCCACCATCCGAGCGCGGAATCGGTATGTACTCCCCAAGACGCAACTGCGTGTCAAATATCAAGTGCCTAGGACTACTGGTATAGGATGTACAAACTGCTTGCTAAAAACTTAATGTGATGGTTCATGCGTGACTAAGGGGCCAGGTCCATAATCTAAGTAGGGATTTGAGTTGTACCCATAATAATGCAACTGCACATCAAATACTATGAACCTACAACTAACATAAGCTTGTTAATTCACAACAGTTTGCAAATTGTTGACGCCGCCGCCACCGGAAACGCTATCCCTAAGTCTCGCTTCCGCGACTTTTTCGTCGCGGGCGAGATAAAAATGATAAAAAAAATACAAAACATGTTTTTGAAGCTGAAAATTGTTGAATAGGTGAGAATGACATGTTTGTCGAATTTCCCGAGCAACTTTGGGAGAATTTGCTACCCAAGTTCAATAATTACAAATCTAAAATACAAAACTAGAGGTACTATGGCCTGGAAGGCCACAAAATGATACACCCACTCCCCATGAGAGTAAAAGATCCCCAATATAATTTGTCACTAAAACATTTATAATTGCACAATTCCCGGTAAACAGGGAGTAGATCGTCGGCAATCCTGAAATCGCTACTTGAAGTACAAGATAACATTCTAAACTTGCATACACAATTTCAAGTTTCAGTGATAAGTAATTACAGAGATAAGTGTTACGAAAATTTTCTACCATCGATAAAAGATCTCGAAAATTAACTAAGTCTGTTAACAGGTAGTAGATTCCATCAATCCTGAAATTGCTACTTGCAGTAAAGGACATCATTCTAAACTTGCATACAAAATTTCAAGTTGCAGCGATGAGTAATTACTGAGAAAACTGTTACGCAAATTTTCTACGATTGACAAAAGATCTCGCAAAATTAACTAAGTCGATAAACAGGAAGAAGATGTCCGGCAATCCTGAAATCGCTACTTGTGGTATAAGACTTCATGCTTAACTTCCATGCAAAATTTCAAGTTGCAGTGATGAGTAGTTACTGAGAAAACTCACGAAAAATTGTTTGCTATAACAAACATAGAGACAGACGGACAGAGTGATTCCTATATACCCCCTGAACATCGTTCGTGGGGTATAATAAAGGATGATAAACAAGTTATCGGGCTTTTGACAGCTGATGCATTGTAAAAATATCATCCGGCTCGCCAGAATATGTGCTTGATATTCTGGCTCATGGGTTGATATTTTACGACACAGCTGTCAAGAGCCCGATAACTTATATATATATATATATATATATACATATCAAGGTTACATGATGCTACCATCTATAGTGACTGAGAAATGAATGTAAGTCGTTCAAGCAGAAAATATAGGTAAAACTGAGCTATTTTTGCCTGGATGCTGACCTACCATCATAGATGCATGCATATACAAGGTTACATAATCCTACCATGTATGGCGACTGAGATCTGAACACGGGTAAAGTTTGATGTCCCTTCCATGCATTTTTGCTGAGATATCCATCCAAATATGGACGCTGACACAGACGTAGACGTAGACGTATACGAAGACGCGGAAGAGGACGCCGGGGGTACTCCAATAGTCCCCCTCAACTCCGTTGAACTTAAAATAATATACTTTGAAGGGAACTACACGAGGACTAAGTTGGTTACAATTGGCTAAGTGATTTCAGAGAAGATCTTTGAAAGCAATTCACGGAGTAAACTATTTTCTAATAAACTAAGTTTCCTTTTGGCGGACATCTTGAATGAGGTACGAAAATTAAATCATAATCTGTGAAAGGAACCACAAAAGTAATTGTGACCTAGTTAAGTTCAAATTAGCTAAGCGGTTTCAGAAGAGAATATCCAATAGGGTTCTATGTTACACTGTTTCCCGCTTTCGGCCATCTTGGATGAGGTACGAACACTATATCATAAAAAAAGATTGATTGATTGATTGAATACTGTTTAACGTCTACTCAGCAATATTTCAGCTATATCAAGACGAGAACAAGTTTGTTAATAAATACTCACTTTTGGGTATGGAAAGGGCCATGGGACGGGAAATTCTGACTGCCACTGGAAAAGTAGGGTGAAATCGAAAAGGGCGGAGAATTTAGCCTTGTAGCCGATCACCTACGGACCACTCAAAAAAGCTTGCTATAAGGGTTCTTTAACGTGCAGGAAGTGTGGCATTTCTTCCAACACGTTGACCTGAGTTTACATCCCATCCGAAAGATGGGTTGTGTATTTATTCACTCCGCAATACCACGGAATGGGTCCTATTTCTATATCCCGGGGTTCCCTCGGGGTCAGCCCCGTTTAGGAGGGGTCATACCTCTCAAGCCGGATTGATTGATTGATTAGTTAGAGTTTAACGTCCATTGAGCAATATTTCAGCTATATCAGGACGAGAACAAGTTAATCAATTCAAAACAAATTGTAAGTAAAAGAAGAAAGAAATAAAGGTGGAAGGGACAACCAGGGCAACGACTTTTGATTGCCACTGGAAAAGGGGAGAAATGGGTAGGGGCAGGAAATTTAGCCTTCTATACGACACCCAGTGCGTCTGCTCTCTTTAGAGAAATATAGAAGGGGTCATTATACTGCATGGAGCGTGGCGTTTCTCCACACAGTTTGGCTACAATGGTTCGCGGTCAGGCTTTCCGTATAATGACCTGACTACCCCGCAAAGACAGGGCATTCCCCTATCCACCACCTGGGGACGCGCCCGGCAGCTCTGTAGCCAAAGCCCCTGAAAACCTATTCAGGTGCCGGGTCTCAAGCCGGAGAAACTAGGTCTTATTTCTATATCCCGGGGTTCCCTCGGGGTCCTCTGTTAGGAAGACTCATACTCCAAGCTCAGAGGATGCTGCGGGCCTATTAATAAGCCGGGACCGCGCACGGCGGCAAAAAAGAGGACATTCCAAACACAATTTTTGAAAGATACCACAAAAGGACTTTTGCGTCTCGGTTTTGTTCTAATTGGTTTGTAGCTTCAGAGAAGATATTTGAATGCTATTAAGGAGGGTCCAATGTTAAACTATGTTGCCTAATATGGACCTTGCAAACATATTTTCCAAGGGAAGGGTCAAACAAGAGCTGTCGCTGAATGGCAGCCTGTTATACCCCGCTCAATGAATACTGAATCCATATGGAAAAAGCAAATTTTAGTTTCTTGGTATAGACACAGTACAAGTGTGGACACAAAACAAGTATAGACACAATGACAAATCCTCAAGAAATAATGAAAAAATCAAAATTATTGTCAAACAGGAAGTAAAGGATTTACAGACTTGAAAAGGGGAGAAACCGTACAACTCACCATATTAAAGCGCCAGACCAAATATCAAATCATTACTACATACAAATGCTGTGAAATCCTTCACAAAAAAATTCAACATATGGATATAAACCTATTTTAGCCTTAAAAAGAGACAGAAACTTAAAAGAAATATTGGCAAAAACTATTCATATTACAACGATACAATTTTGACAATTTAAACAATGGCACCAGTGTATGGTCCAATACAAACAAATCAAACGAAAAACAAGTTACGACCTTAAAAATTAACATTGATATGATATTTTGAGTCGGATCACTGATGACGGCGCACTCAGGGTATTTGACCCCAAACATGCCAGAAACATCGGGCCTAACTTTCAGCATAATGATTTAAAATGCTGTTACTATTAAACATAGGATCAACTAGAAAAAATGTGAGCAAAGCTCGCTAATCAATACCCCCGCACCCCCATTTGATTCCAGATATTAAAAATTAATCAAATCAAATTCTGAAATAGAAGGTGCACATGTACATTATGTCATAAAGAATGTTTTCATGTTTCATGAAAATCTATTCAGTAGTTCAGGAGGGGTAGCGGATAAGAGACGGGTACCCAATTGTAATGTAATGGCCGAGTACATATTTTGCTATGGGAAACCACAAATATCAATCAAATCAAATTCTGAAATAGGAGATGCAGATCTACATTATGTCATAAAGACCGTGTTTAAGTTTCATGAAAATCTATTCAGTGGTTCACGAGATGTAGCGAATAAGAGACGGGTACCAAGTTGTAATGTAATGGCTAAGTACATGTTTTGCTGTGGGAAACCCCAAAAATAATTCAAATCAAATTCTGAAATAGGAGGTGCACATCTCCAATATGTCATAAAGACTGCGTTAAAGTTTCATGAAAATATATTCAGTGGTTCAGGGGGAGTAGCGGATAAGAGATGGGTACCCTCAGGTGTAACGGACGGACGGACGGGCTGAAAGACGGACAGAAAAGTGGTTGAAAAGTTGAAAAGTGCCACACTGTTTAGGAGGAGATGCTGATATGCTTTAAATGACATAAAGGAGAGATGGGAAGAACATTTTAAGAATGTTCAAAACGACCTCAGCCAGAGAATCCATTAATAGAAGAGAATGATGAGAACGTTGTAGATGAAAACTGTGAGTAAAGCTCACTGATATATACCCCCGCTCCCCCATTTGATTATCAGTTAAATTAAATTCTGAAATAGAAGATTCGAATCTACATTATGTCATAAAGACTGTGTTAAAGTTTCATGGAAATCTATTTAGTAGTTCAACAGGATTTGCGGATAAGACATGGGTACCTACTTGTAATGTACTGGCAAAGTCCATGTTTGCTATGGGAAACCCTAAAAATCAATCAAATCAAATCCTGAATAGGAGGTGCACATCTCCAATATGTCATAAAGACTGCGTTAAAGTTTCATGAAAATCTATTCAGAGGTTCAGGGGGAGTAGCGGATAAGAGATGGGTACCCTCAGGTGTAAAGGACGGACGGACGGGCTGAAAGACGGACAGAAGGACGGACGAACTCCCCATCACTATATACCCCCACCAACTTTTCAAGCGGGGGTATAAATATTAATCGATGTTTTCTAATGTTGGTCTTCTATGATGATATATGAACCTTACAGACAAATGTAAAAAATATTGTTCTGATAAGATCAACATTTTTACATTTCCAATTTAGCTTTTTTTCTCAAATAGATTTATAAATATAACTGAAAGCATGAACAAATCGTGAAAATTCAACAGAAACAGGACAAAGTCCTATTGGGAGCTTCAGATTTTCTTCAAATGGCAGGATATGTAGATCTAACGATTCTGAACATTTTTGTTATTTTAAGCTAATCTCTGTCTCCTATTTTATTTATCAATATATTACATGAAAAGAAAGAAAACCTGGAAAGTTTCATAAAAAAGGGCATGAAATAGACAGATTTTTTTAAAAAATGCTATGTGAGGTGGTAGATCCTGTCATGATCAGAATTTTTTCCCCGTCCGATTTTGATATAAGTACGATTTTTGAGTAGTTTGCCAAACATGCAATTTACGCTTTATGTAATATTTTTTCAGCAACAGCAGTCATATTATTTGGTTCTTGAACTACCGATCAAACTTTTGATAATAGATACCCTGGTCAACTTCCAGGCCACTTTCGATTTATAAAAGCCAAGCAATCTAAGGGAAAATAGTTAACGACGGATGTCCGGCGGACGACAGGCAACAGACGAAGGACGACAGATAATGGACGACAAACAATAGACGACGGACGACACACAACAGACGACGCGACGGACGACCAACAACAGACGACAGATGGGAACATCTTGAGCAGCCAGAATGACATAAAGGAGAGATGGGAAGAACATTTTAAGAATGTTCTAAATCGACCTCAGCCAGAGAATCCATTAATAGAAGAGAATGATGAGAACGTTGTAGATGAAAACTGTGAGCAAAGCTCACTGATATATACCCCCCGGTCCCCCATTTGATTATCAGTTAAATTAAATTCTGAAATAGAAGATTCGAATCTACATTATGTCACAAAGACTGTGTTAAAGTTTCATGGAAATCTATTTAGTAGTTCAACAGGATTTGCGGATAAGAGATGGGTACCTACTTGTAATGTACTGGCAAAGTCCATGTTTGCTATGGGAAACCCTAAAAATCAATCAAATAAAATTTTGAAATAAAAGGTGCACATCTGCATTATGTCAAAAAGACTGTGTTAAAGTTTCATGAAAATCTATTCAGTGGTTCAGGAGGAGTAGCGGATAAGAGATGGCTACCCCCTTGTAATGTAATGGCAAAGTCCATGTTTTGCAATGGGAAACCCCAAAATTCGATCGAATCAAATTCTGAAATAGAAGGTGCACATCAACATTACGTCACAAAGACTGTGTTAAAGTTTCATGAAAATCTATTCAGTGGTTCAGGGGGAGTAGCGGATAAGAGATGGGAACCCCCTTGTAATGTAATGGCAAAGTCCATGTTTTGCTATGGGAAACCCAAAAAATCAATTAAATCAATTTCTGAAACAGGAGGTGTACATCTACATTATGTCAATAAAGGGCTACGCCAAGCGCAGCATGATACGACCGCAGCATGTCG
>MJUU01067308.1:0-21501 GCA_002080025.1 Modiolus philippinarum | reverse complement strand
AATCAAAAGAATAGAACAAGAGATACACGTCAGTGCCTACGGCAGTGCTACGTATAACCCGTGTTATGTACCAAGTCTTTGTTTTACTTATAAAATGTTTAAACCGCAAGCAACGTAAAAAATGTGAGTAAAACCTACTTTTTTACTTCTGGAGTGCTTAAAGCAGAGTTTCAACCGTTGTAGAAACAAAAATCGTAAACACGTTTTTTTGTCACATGCTCCTGGATAGTAGTTAACTATGGCAAAAAGCCGTAGATTTTCAAAAAACGTTTTTGAAAATCTACGGCTTTTTGCCATATCAACTACTTTGAATACAAATATTTTAGATCCTGGTAAAGCTTTTTCTGTTTGAAAACTATCAATCATAGTGCCATTTTCCCCCAACTTAACAAAATATTGATTTATTGATAGTAGGTACTCAGTCAGATCGAACATCTCAACTTGAGGTTAGGGTCTTCAAGAGAAATTACCCCCCGAGGGAACCCCGGGGTATAGAAAAAGAAGCTAGTATCTCCGGCTTGCGGGCCCTCCCAAACGGGGCTGACCCCGAGGGAACCCCGGGATATAGAAATAGGACCCATTCCGTGGTTGTGCGGGATTAATAAATACACAACCCGTCTTTCGGTTAGGATGTTAAGTCAGGTCCACGTGTTGGAAGAAATGCCACCTTTTTGCACGTTAATTAAAGAACCCTTGTAGCAAGCTCTTTTTGAGTGGTCCGTAGGTGATCGGCTACAAGGATTAATTCCACGCTCCTTTCGATTTCACCCTACTTTTCAAGTTGCAGTCAGAATTGGCCGTCCAATGACCCTTTCCATACCCCAAAGTAATTATTTATTAACAAACTTGTTTTCGTCTTGATATAGCTGAAATATTGCTCAGTAGACGTTAAACAATATTCAATCAATCAATCAATCAATCAATCAAGAAAAATTATGTTTTCATTGCTTTGATGCGATTCGTGCTGGTCCCGGGGTGCTGGTACTGTTCAGAAATATAATACAATTGTTCAATTGCAAATACTTTTACCACTTAAGGTACGAAATCAGAAGACTTTACACGTACATACCAAAAAAAACGTGCATGTTTCTTGTACAAAATATATAAGATTAATAGTTTCTCACATACTTGACGAGTTTTGATGAAAGGTTTTTGAATTCCAAAAAACATATCGGAGTCAATTTAGTTTGCCTGTTTACGCTCAAATATATTAACTGAATGCTTTATGGATTTATTTTTTTTCCTTCTTGGTGTTAAGAAAACCGTTTTTTGGTATGATATTTAGTAAAGTCATATATCTGCTAATAGACGGACTTTAGAGATCATTTAACTTTTGCAATCTATTAGCAGTAAGATATCAATGGAAATAAAATCAAAATGACGTCATTACTAACATAGCAAAAATTGACGTCACAAATGAAATTTATTGTGTCATTTCTGGTCCGCGTCAAAACAGGTTACTGGACGGTATATTAGTATAACGTGAACTATTTAAATTCCTATTTAAATTGTATCAATAAAGTAATCACTATTCCAAGAATTATTTTGTAGATTTTATTTAAACAAATTCCATTTTAGGCACAGACCATTTGATTTTCCGGGGCCTGGTATTTTTACCCGAGCCTGGAATTGCTTTTTTCGCCCGCTCTGCTTCGCCAGATTATTTTTTTTCTACTATGCTAGAAAATTTTGTTGAGTCACGCTTTTTTTTCTATTGGATCGGATCAGGGCCAGATTTTTTTTTTCAACCTACTTGCAGGTCAGATAATTTTTGGGGAAAATGGAGGCCAGAATTTTTTTCTAGAAAATACCCCCCCCCCCCGAAAATCAAATGGTCCGTGCCTTAAAAAGGAATGCACAGGTAAATTTTACTTGTGGAAATACATTTGAGCACTGGTAGGTCCTTTACCAATGCACTATTTGATAAGGATAAGGATGTATTGCCTTCCTGAATCAGGGAATTTCTTGAGATTTTGTCAGCTAGTTTTTTGCATCTGAAATCCGAAGTGATGAAAATGTGAAAAACGCAATTTTAAGAAAATCTATCTTTGTTATTTCCTGCAAAAAACATACGCAATTTGCTTATGAATATTGAATTATCTAGGATTAAAAGTACCACAGTTAGCGTGAACACGTAAACATGTGACATGTGAACATCACGCCGTCCATGTGATGCTGCAGTTACTATGGTTGCTATGGAAAGCGAGATCTCGTTGCCCGAGATTCTTGTTAGGTGATCCCGCCTTTCCGATGAAATCGGTTACTTTTGAAAGAGGGAACAAAAAATTCTTTTTATTACTTTGTTTTAAAAATTTATAACTCTGTTTATTACAGATGTATCAAATACAATTTAGTAATTCTCCATTTATATTAGATTTTGTTACATGAGCTCCATGAAGATTCAACTTCCTTCCGTTGCGGGCTACGCGCGCTTAATTCTACACTGCATAACGGAAATTGAAAGAAAAATAGAAACACGGTAAACAGAATATGATGATTAAATTTTGACATTTCTTAGTATTTATGGGGGGCTACGCCCCCTATTATCACTTGGACGATGTCACTGCTAGTAGACTGTTAATGCCAAAGGTATTTTCCAACAAAGTAGTCAGTACTTCAGTACTAACTGAAAACTGATTATGTTTGGAAATTTGCATATTGCAAATTTTATAATTTTTTGTAACCTAAGTAGTATCCCCCAGCCACAAAACTCTGTCCTTGCTTAATTTGGCTTTTCATTTCGATCATCTTGGTTATTTATCTCTATCATTTTTACGCATATTTTGATTTATGGTCTTCTAGACGTTTTGAATTGATCTGCACGGGAGAAAAATAAATTGTCGAAATTGTTATGTGAAGACCGTATCTGCTCAAAATGCTACCTCGATGACGTCCAGCTTTATTCTTTTCTGATTTTGAGCTATTTCCGAGTCCTTCGTTTTTTTTCTGTCAGCTGTATATCAGTTTTTGAAAGCATGTCTTCATTTTTCTGCACTTTAGACAAGACCGGAATATTGTCTAGGCTAACTACAAAAACTTAAAGGACTGCAGTTTGCAATTATCGCACAACTATGACACTATTTTATATACTAAAGTTTATTAAAGAAAAGCTCGACAGCTGGTTGAGTTCATACCTCTGAACTTTTCACGTGTATGTGCACTTGTCGTCTAACCCACTTCTGAAAAAATGCAAATAAATAGCTTCTTATATCAGAGGAATTCAAAGATCGGGATATATTTCATGAATTTCAGAAATTCCGTCTTTTCGCGAGTGGAGCAGCGAAACGAGCTACCAAAAAAAGATTTTCTTAGGGACCAAGCATTTAACTTGAAAAGGGGGGGGGGGGCTATGGTTTTTTTTTCTAAAAAAATATGTTGGAGCTGACTTTATGTGAAAAAATATTTTGGCTGCCCAAAAAAATAATGTTAATTTTGAAAAAAAAATATTTTGTTGATACACGTGAAAAAAATAAATAAACTTTTTCACGGTTTGCGCGAAAAAAATTCTGNCCCCCCCCCCCCCCCTTTCAGGTTAAATGGTCGGTCCCTTACATGAGTATAAATATACCAATTTTTCATTTCAGTCGAAAGAAAACAGTTGTTTCATCGGTGAAATATAATTTTCAATGTTCTGAAACCTTTACATGCAGAAACAAAGACTCCTCGAATTTTGACATAGGTTCCATTATGACTTCTGGTGAGTTGTGATGTTTCGTCATGGATTCTACTGTTGATTCCTTAAAAATATAAAGTTCTGATTGACTATCTACGGAGTTCAAACGAAAGCACGTGACCTCGTCTTAAGGTAATAGGTACTTAAATAGCATTTTGTCTGAATTTCGTCAAATATTCATAAAAGTACATTAAACAAACCTGGATGTTAAAGTGAAAAAAAAATATTGTAGCTATATTGATGTTTGAAAAAATCAACCAGTTATGTTTGATCACTGTAGAATCTTTGTCAAACGTGCAGAAAACAGTACAATAATCTTTTTTCAGATCGCAGATTATTTTCAAAACTTCTCCTACAATTTTTCTACAAAAATGAAACGTTTTGAACAATGAAATTTTCCTTTTCAATGATGTGAATTTTATATACGGTCACCGAATTGATATCTCTGGAATAAATAGTTGAATGAAATCAATTGATAGCACAAATCAACTTTAAAAGGGTATTTTTTCATTTGCCAGCGAATTCCAGGCGGGTAACAGAGTTCGACATTTGACAATACGGGAAAACGTGTTTAGAGCTCTTCTCTGCAAGGCCTGAACATGAATCATTATATTGCATGCCAATCAAATGACAAAATATTATGCATATGAAGTACAACTCAATCTCTTTAAAAGCATTATACATGCTGAAATGCCTGGAGCTAAGTGAGAAAAAGGAGCACTATCTAGCGTTTTGTTTGATTATTTGATGCACACTGCTTTAATTTGATAATATGAAAAATCATCAAAACATGTCATGAAAATCAATTACGGTTTAAATACATTAGAAATAAATTCAATCGTTTGTGGAATGAATAATATTGAAATTGATTTCTTCAATATATCTGCCCATAGAGACGTTATCCAGCCTTTCGAGCTTTCGACTATGACTCGTAATAGGGCCTGTAAGTCTCGTACAATTTTGGAACTAAACAAAGATATATGACGTTTCGAACAAAAATTTGAACGTCAAAATCCTAAGACGTCATGTTTTGGCGGGAAAGGTTTTCGAATTGCCTATTTATCGTGGATTCTCGTGAGTCACATGACGAGACTTACAGACCCTATTCACAACAAAATGCCATCTCGATAAGCATGTTTCTTTTTTCTGTTGTTTAATTTTTTATTTGTGTATTTTTTCACGTTGTATATGATAGCAAAACGGGTCACTTTTATCAAAAATAGAATAAAAAAGATAACAGGAAACACCTACAAAGGCCGAAAAACATAGCCACATGCCACAAAGCAAATAGGAACTGCACAAGAAAAAAAAACTTTTATTTTGTCTTTTTATTATGTATGGAGCTGTTTGATTTGTTTATAAAAATCCTACATAGTAACTTCGGTATTTTGTTATTTTTGACCAAATACTGTAAGCCAAAACATTTTTGCTGATACTCTATTTCGCGTTTTGTTGCTCGTGGTCAAGTTTGTGGTATTTTCTGATGCACTTGCCTAAGGGTAAATAATGTTCACGATGATTTATTTTTGCAATATTTTCACGCTTATGAAAATTACGGAAGTGAATCACCCTCGAAAATTATTTGGATTAGTACATTATATTCAAAAACATACCATTTAATTCGATTTTTCTATTACCATTCTGATCATAAAATCTTAAAACTTTATTAAACGTCCTCATTACTTCCTCCTTCGGTTTAGGATTAGGATCGTTTATCATTACAAATACCAGGAACTCATCTTCATCTATTGATCCATCAAGATTAGTATCTATTCTGTTGAATATCTTGGTGCGTGATTCTCTTTTGACCAATGCCTCCTATGATTAAAGTAGAAACAGTTAAAAACATATTAACGATTATAGTAGAAACAGCTTTAAACAAAGCATAGAATAAAAGTAAAAACAGCTTAAAACATAGCAAAGATTAAAGTGGAAACGGTATAAAACATAGCAAAGATTAAAGTGGAAACGGTATAAAACATAGCAAAGATTGAAATGGAAACAGCTTCAAACAAAGCAAAGAATAAAGTAGAAACAGCTAAAAACAAAGCAAAGATTAAAGTAGAAACAGCTAAAAACAAAGCAAAGATTAAAGTAGAAACAGCTTAAAACATACCAAAGATTAAAGTAGAAACAGCTTAAAATATACCAAAGATTAAAGTAGAAACAGCTTAAAACATACCAAAGATTAAAGTAGAAACAGCTTAAAATATACCAAATATTAAAGTAGAAAAAGCTTAAAATATACCAAAGATTAAAGCAGAAACAGCTTAAAACATAGCAAAAATTGAAATGAAAATAGCTAAAAATATAGCAGCGATTAAAGTAGAAACAGCTTAGAAGAAAGCAAAGATTAAAAGTAGAAACAGCGTAAAACATAGCAAAGACTGAAGTGGAAAACAGCTTAAAACATAGCAAAGATTGTAGTGGAAACGGCTCAAAACATTACAAAGATTGAAGTTGGAACAGTTAAAACATAACACAGATTGAAATGGAAACAATTTAAAACATAACAAAGAATAAAGTAGAAATAGCTTAAAACATAGCAAAGATTAAAATATAAGCAGCATAAAACATAACTTAGATCGAAGTAAAACATTTTTAGACATAACAATGATTAAAATAAAAACAGCTTAAAGCCTAGTAAAGATAAAAGTAGAAACAACTTAAGACATAGCAAAGATTAAAATAAAAACAGCTTAAAACATAGCAAATATAGAAGTAGAAAGAGCTTAAAACATAGCAAAGAAAACAGCTTAATTAAAACTTAGCAAAATTCTAGAAAACTGACAAAACATGCCAAAATAAAACGCAAAGCAAAGTAAAAAAAAACATAGCAATCCGGGGAAATATTACAACAAACTTTCAAAAAAGCATAGAGAGCTAAATAAAGCATAACAAACTAACATAGACATGGCAAACTGGAAATAAATAGCAAACATATCAAGCAGGGGAAAACCATAAGCTGGCTAAACGGCACAAAAAACTTACAATAGCATAGAAAAACCGACATGAAACGTAACAAGAGGCTCTCAAGAGTCTGTATCGCTCACCTGGCCCATATCTGACATTTGATGCTTGATGCTTCAAAATTAAACTATATTTCCTGATCGCAACCATTCTGGATTTGGTAAAGACTAACTAATCGTCTTTTTTTGAAGGGGACCAACTAAGAACACTGTCAGACAGAGTGACCAAGTGAAAACTATAGGGCACCCACATCTCTTAAAACAAGAGCATATGTTCATTAGCCGCAATATATATACAAAAGTAGAATTCCTTGATGATGAAAGGTTATTTGAAAAAAACAGTACAAAGTAGAACAAAATGATGCATGAATTAAAATAAAGCAGAAAATTTCAAAAAGTTGAACAAGAGACATAACACTCAAAATTAAAGCAATTAAAGTGGGAGCTCTCATCAAAACAAGTAGCATCAGGTGCTCAGAAAGGACAACCATGTCTTATTCTGTATACAGCATCCAATGTAAAGGTATTCATGATCTTTAATATAACAGAGCAGCCATGCAGAGGGACAGAGATCATATGACAGATAGTGATCTCCATATATATGTTGATCCTCATTAGCTGCAGGAGATAAAACAAAATTGTGCTTTGCAGCTCAGATTGAATTTAACAAAATACACAAGGATGTTACGCTACAGCAAATGCAGGGTTCAAGGGACCCACTTTAATGTACTGATAGTGACATTAGTTCATGTGTTTAAGTACATGAAATAACCTAAAGAAACAGAACAGATAGTTGTAATTTTTAGATCTCTTTATTATAATTTTACACTTGTATATCAGTATGTAGATCTATCATAATCACGATATTTCAAATGCAATTTATCAAGGAAAAATGTGCATATTATGATAATCCAGCTTTTTTGCAAATACATAGGTATAAGAAAATGATGAATATATAAACAAGACAAAATCTCAACAATATATTGCACTAACTAATTAACAACAGTATATGTAGTAGACAAGAGATATACAATAATTATAATTCAATTTTTGGTCATTTGAAGTCTATATTAATGTCATTTCAGAATATGGCCTTTTACCTGCAAATGAAAATTAATTCAACCGTACATCTAAATACATTAAATACAAAATGATATGTATCCATTTTAAGTATACTTCACTATATGCAGTACTTTGAGTAATTTCTATGCAAATTCCCCTTCAACGTAATGAAATAAAACAGATGGTGATTTACATAATTCGGTGCTAGCTACTGTATGTCTGATAATTGTTCTTTCCAGTCAGAAAAATGACAACAGCATTTATTTAAAATTCTGTGGCAGCAATACTACTCTATACAAATAACTGCAAGTCTAATTAATGTAGACATATCAGTCTATCATATACATTGGATCTATCCTGATACATGCTATGGACATTTCTTGCCCACTTTAATCGTACTCAATAATTATATGGTTTGATTAAAAGCTGCACAAGAAGATGTATTTTATCATTAATGCAATTTTGTCAACTAAGCTTTAGAAATAAACAACTACCAAATACACAATAGATAGAACATAAATTACATATTGCAGTTACCAATTAAAAGAAAACACAGAATTGATATATCAAGACAGAAATTATTCAAAGCACATTATTACACATTAAAGTTGCTTTTTGCTTAATGCTAAACATAACATATAAAGCGCAGATACATACACATTGGTACAGCTATGGAAACGTTCAACATTCCCTACCACACGCACACGATTCGCACGATGAATGATACAGAAAGTTCTCAATCGTGTATCGTGTACCGTGTATCGTTAGCCTGGGATCCTGACCCATGCTGACTATCGCGCAAGGGCCAGGTGGAGTACAAATTATTCAGGGCTAATCTGCCCTGAATCAATACTTCCCTTTGCGCATGTGTAGTCCGTTGAACGATAGATAAACAGAAAATCATACCTTCGGAAAGTTATATTAATAGAAAAAGCTAGTTATTTTAAGCACAAATATAATGAATTTTGATGCATTTTTCGAAAATAGTATGTGTGTTATTTGTTTACAAACAGCATTCCGTGTCAATCGTTCCCATGATTCCGCATTTTCATTGACCAATCAGAGACGATTAACTTTTCTCATCCACCTGGCCCTACCGCGAGGTTGGGACAGGTTCGACCAGGCTACGTGTATCGTGTACCGTGTAACGTGCACCGTGTCGGTTAAAAAATCTTATATATTTTCATGAAACGAACTCAAAATGAAAAATATCAGCGTGCAATAAAAGTCGAGATATTCTAAATCTCAAAGCATAAATAAAATGGTAATTTACAATGTGATACATAAAGATAAAAACTAATGTTAATTTTGACAAAAGAAAATACTAGTAGTCGGTTTTCCATATGAAATAGCGTGTTACAAACTTTCTCCCGGGAACTGTCTCCACTTTTGCCGTAACAATATCAGAGTAGGGTCGACATAAGCTTAAAATGTTGTAATTTTGTCAGAAAAATAAATAAAGTAATAAACAATGTTTAATCAAAAAATAATTTACATTTTTGTACGTCAAATAAAAAAGTCCTGATATATCCTAAGAAAAGATACCAGGGAAGATACATTACTTTTAAATTTGATTTACACATACTAAAATTTTCTTATAATTTCAACATAAATATATAAGAAAGGGCACTTTTTCTCTATTTCATATTATACCGGTGTCCGCAATACTAAAATTTGATAGAATTTAACCATAATATAAAAGATAGGACACTTTTTCTCTATTTTATATTATACCGGTGTCAGCAATACTAAAACTTGACAGAATTTAACCATAAATATAAAAGATAAGGCACTTTTTTCTCAATTTTATATTATACCGGTGTCTGCAATACTAAAACGTCATATAATTTAACCATAAATAGAAAGAATGGGGCAGTTTTTCTCTATTTCATATTATACTGGTGTCTGCAATACTTAAACTTCCTATGATTAACCATAGATATAATAAGTTATTAATAGTCTGATTAGACTTTTATTGTTTGATATAGCATTGAATATAGTTGATTAAATAAAGGTTTGCGTTCCTAAACAATAAATGTTTTTGTGACAAAAAATTGCCAGACGTGATACTTAATCTGATAATTTTTTATTTTCTTCTTATAAAATCGGCGGTTGTATAAAAAGGTATACATATTTCGAGTTGAAAAAAAATAAACAACAACGGTGTTTTGCAAAAAAATTGGTAAACCTATCTATAAAATGCGGAATTTAAATGAAACAAGTAAACGCACGCTACACGATACACGCAATGAACGTTACACGTTACACGATGAGCGCACACGATTTACACGATGAACGCAAACGATCTACACGATGAACGCACACGATTCACACGATGAGCGCTATTTTGGGAATGTTGAACGTTTCCATCGCTGTATTTGAAAAAAACACAATTCTTATAGACTGTACATGTAAATAATGTTTGTGTAATTGAAGAATGTGGAATTCCGTGATACATTTCAATTTACTGAACTTTGTTATTTTGTTAATCTGATAAAAAATATAAAAAAATAAAAAAATAAAAAAATTAAAATAAAACAATTATTTTGTATTACAAAATAAATAATGATGTGAAGGAACATATTTATACAACAAAGTTCAAAAGTTCTTTGTTACCAAGGGTCCCCAATGGGACAAAATTACAATACAACAATACATATTTTATAAAACTAAACATACTGATCATATATATGTTTATTATATATATCATTCATTCTGTTGTGTTTTGTTCCCATTTCACAATAAATAGAAGATGACATGTCCCTCGTTAGATTGAATCGAAGTGCGGTTCATTAACATTGATAATTGTGTGTGTATGAAATGATTCCCCCGTTAAGTTAAATATCTCTGTTTTTATTTTAACTGACCCAAGAACGAACTGATTGACAAACAATGATAACTTTCTTTCACAAGGGCATAAAAAGTAAAAAAATGGTTGTGAACTGCCTTAAAAGGTAAGAACATAAGTACATTAATTAATGTAGTATGAAATTTTAAAATGCCAGAAAGTATGAAAATGTTTTAAATTACAAGTGTTGAATAAAAATTGTGATTTTTATTTATGTTAACTTTTTCAGTATTAAAACAAACGATTGGGACCGAATAAAGAAAAAAATTCATTGAAGCAGTCATTCAGATATAGTGCCTTTCCATGAATGTATATAGTTTCTGCAGTACCATAAACTCCTACATTTTGTTAATTTTTGAAGAAAAGGGCTAGGCCTTGTATAAAAAATCCTAAATTCCCATCACCCCCAGCCCAAATTATTTCAGGCCCCCAAAAAATCTAACCTAATATTACTCAAAACTGCATGGTTTCGTAAAACTTAAAAAAAATGATTGCTTTAGCCTCTGTATTAAAAAAATAAGAGGTAAATAGGAGTCCTGCAGTTCTAAATCATATTTAAACTTCATACTGATTGATACACATATAGAAAGCACTGTATCCAAAATTTTAAGGCAAAAGGCTGGTCACAAAATAAGTATCTAATTTTTCAAAAAATGTAGAATCAAATACACAACTTCAGAAGAATATCTATTCCTAAACCCTTCTCCCTATCCTCTCCACACACCTTAGAAAATCCTTGGATCAAGATATTTGTGATAATACATTATGTAAAAAATCATAGATACTTTTTGTTGGAACATATATGATGGTATATATGCATTTGGGGTGTGTGGGGAGGAAAAGGGGACAAAATATGGATTTGAGTGGGAACCCATTATTAAACAAACCACTCAATGAACATTTCACATCGCAGTTGCGATGTGCAATGTTCATTTAATATACTGTGCGGGTTCGTTTCTACATCAAAGATTCATAAATCTAAAGCTGTGTAGACAATCTTATGATCAGACCAGTAAGCTTCTACTACATCTGTTTCAATACTGACATTTGAATTAACTTGAACAAACATCAAATCAAGAAGTGATCCAAAATATGTTGTAACTTTTGATAAAACCTGTTTGCAATTGAATTTCTGCTCTATAAACTGCAAGAAATTATCATATCCAGTAAGCAAATCCAAATTGAAGTCTCCCATGATTATTATATTAGAGTTTGTTGTATCTAAAACAGGTAGTAGTTTATTAATTAATACATCTTTAAGATTATTGAAAGCACATTGTGGAGATTTATATAGGACAACTGCTTGTATATGTCCTTTTCCTGATGTAACATCTACCTTAATAAATTCCACAAGTGGAGATGAAAATTTTACTATGTCTTCTACCATAAATCCGGATCTCACATACAAGGAGAGTCAATGGTAAGGTCTTGTTTCTCCAGTTTGTTACTGATCGTTTCTGATAGGCAATGCAAACCCAGGCAAACTATAATCCTCAACTGAATCCCTGGCTGTAAGTCGTGTTTCTGCAATGCCGATGATATCTGCACTCATAATATTTGGTTCTTCCTTCACATCTTGAAAATGTGCATGAAACGACCTGGCATTGTTGAAAACAACTTTTAAAACTTCATTTCCTATTGTGTATAATGGTTTATAGCACAATTCTAAAACTCCCTCTGTTTTTAATCTATGCAATTCCTCTTTTACAGCATCTGAAACTGTTATTTTGGTTTCACATAAGTCTAAGATATGTAACGCATGTAATGATCTTACTCTACTGAGAGCTACATAATGTATGTGTTGTATTTTGGCTTTACATTCGGAATTAAGACTTACAACAACTTCATCAACTGTATCACCTTGTGACTTATGAATTGTTTTGGCAGCAGATGGACGAAGAGGAAACTGTATTCTCTCGAATGACTTGTTTCTGTATGTAAAGGTTCTTTTGATGTCAAATATTGGAGTCCAAGAACTGTTGATGTTTCTGTTGTACAAAATATTGTATTTTTTTCTTGTTGATTTACCTATATTTTCATCGTCAAATAGCACCCATACAATACTAGGTCTTGATGTTTTTTCTTTTTGTCTGTTTTCTACAAGCTTAATTTCATAAGAAGAACCATTTGTAAGACCATCTGTTACATCTATATTGGCCGTCAGATCATACTTCATACCAACTGCAAGAGTTACTTCACTGGCTAGGTTTGCTGTATCTGACTGATTTTGGGGCAAAGAGTTTAACATTTTCTTTTTCACATCTGCAGACACATCAGCAACAGCTACATCAAAGGCCTTTACAATAACCTTCTGTGTTTGCAGTCTATCAATATACTGTAAGTTAAAACTATCAACAAGTTGATTATCAACAAACAAATGGTTTGCTAAGGAGGGATACTGTGGATCATCTGATGTTACAATTCGAGATTGTAAAATGGATAAGTCCTTTTCAGTTATTTTATCTTCTCTAAGTCTGTTCAGGAGTTCTGCAAAGTCTCTGTCATCCTTTTGTCTCATAATTTCTGTCAATTCGTGCAGTCTGAATAATTCTCTCCAGTAGTTTGGGGATAAAGACGCAGTGCCTTTCTGAAGATTATCGAAAATTCACCCATCAAAGACTGGTTTCAGTTGATAAAAATCCCCTACAGTTAATATGCTTACTCCTCCAAATGTCTGTCTATCATCTTTTATTTTTTGAAGTCTTGTCTGAAGAAGAGAGAACATTTTGTTACCCACCATTGAAATTTCATCAATAATTATAACTGACAAATTCCTATACTTCATTCTAAGAGTGTTTAAGACATCACAAGACAATGACTGGTTGAATCCTTTACTGGGTTGTATACTAAATGCACTGTGAATGGTTACACCATTAATGTTGTAAGCAGCTTTCCCAGTTGGTGCACAAAGTAGTATCCTTATATCATCTGGATCTTCTCCTTCCTTTGAACATAGGTATCTGTGTAGACTTTGAAAAAGAGCTTTTACTAGAGTACTGACTTGCCAACTCCAGCACCTCCAGGTAAAAAAGCATATAATGGTTCATCTTTTGTCTTAATCCAATGTATGACATGATGGAAAAATTCTTTCTGTTTGACATTCAAAGACCTACACAGCATGTGGTAATCACTGTTACTCATTCTTGTTCCTTGTAAAGTTGTTTCTACTGGCCTCTGAGAAATACCAAGCTCCTGGCCAATGTCATAATTTCTTTGTACTATTGGGCGATCAGGATTAAAATGTACATATTGTTCTGCATCAACAGTTCCCTCTTCAATATCTTTAAGTTCTGTCTGCAGTGTTCCAGGTGCTAATTCATCATACTCTCAACAATCATTTTCAGCCTGTTCCATGGCTCTATCCAATTCTTCAACATTTTTTTCATAATGTTTAGCCTTGCTTTCTATGCTCCTACTTACAGTATTATACATTTGCTCAAAAGTTTCGTGCGAAACCTTCAAGTTACTTTCATCTCTAAAAGGGTGATACAGCATTAATCTTTCTCTATAGAAATTCTCAGTATCTGTCTTTTTGCTGAACTTTACATTTCTTATAACTCTGCAATCTTTCCTTTGTCTAATGACAATACCCTTTCTCAAAGTAATATTGATTTTTCTGCAAGTTTGGCTTTTACCTTCTTGTTGCTGTTCGTCAGTTTGAATTTCTTCATTGTCATTTTCTTCCTCACTTTCATTGTCACTTGATTGACGATCAGATTCTTTTTTGGGGTACTTGATTTCCAACTGTGAAATGTAGTCAGCAAGACACCAGTTCTCAAGAGCTTGTGGTCCCTAGAGTAACGTTTAATATCATTGTCTGCCTCTATATCGGTGGACTCAGGGGATAATTTCTCCAATACTGACTTTTGTTTCAACAAAAAAGTCCTTTTGTTTTCTGGCGATATGTTGATGAAAGTAACTTGTCTTGTTGCTTTTGTTAAAGGCATCTGTAGGGTTAAATAGACTGCTTCTTGTGCACAAGTCTCAACTGAATTTGTATAGTAGTTACCTATATGCCTTACTCGGCGCTTCAAATCCAAGTTGCCTTGTCTAGCTTCTTTTGCAGCTTGATCAGGCAATGCACTCATGCCCTTTTGTGATTTACTTATATACGACACAATATACATGGCACATGCATATGGATCCAGAACAAACTGTAGGTCATGGTTTGCTTTCCATGCGGGCAAAACTATTTTCATGTAAGGATTGATGCGTACCTCTGATGGTTTTCTCTGTAAAAATACCTTTGGACCATTTCGACTGCTTCTGATCATTTTTATATATTCAACTTCGGTTATTTCCAGGAATTCATTGAGAAATTCATCAAAACTCATACTACTTATATTTTCAGCTTCATGTAAAAGATTTATTTTCTTCTGCATTTCTTTGTACTTTGCCTTATACTTATCAACATCTGTTTCAAGAGGTTCCAATATAACAGTATTTTTCATAGGTGGCAATGGAAAACCGACATATTGGATGACCTTTCTTTCTGCAGGTTTTAGAATGTTTGTGTGTTTGTAAATTGACCAGTTCCTGCTGCTGTGGTAAATAAGAACAAGAGACATGCCTGTCAATATAATCAACAATTTTTTTCTTCTGAATCTTTTTTGTACATTGGTGCATTTTCAATCCACATTAACATATGAATGTGAGGTGAACCTCTCTGTTGAAATTCAACCCTGTAAAAGTAATCTGAAATTTTCCCAATTGGATTAAAGTCACTCTTCAGTACTATTTTTATAAATTGCTGCACACGGTAGTCAAAAAAACGAGCACATGTCACTGGATCTTTCTGAACTAGTTCAGTCTTTTCATGCCAAGTCATATTTTCTAAATCCTCATCAGTATAGTCTTTCCCATTATTTAATTTACCAAGAACTCTCAACAAATCATTCCACTTTGTATCTGCAGAAGCAAATGATCCGAACCATGTAGGCAAACCAACTTGCTTTATCATAGCAAACAAATCTTTTTTTCTCTTCTCAAGGTACACAGGTGAGTTTCTCAATGTCCGAAAAATGAAATATCCTTCATCCAATCTCACCAGATCATTTACAGTAGAAGGCTGTAATACATCTTTAACTGTCCATGTTTTTCCTTCAGATTTGCACCTTCTAAGTGCAAGGTTCACTTTATCAGAAATGTTTCTCAGTTGGCTTTTTTAAGTTTGAAGAATAAATTAGGCACTGACTGTGCTGCTCTTCTATCAACTGATCTCAATTCCCATTTCACAATGTCAGAATAATGGACAGGTGCAATTCTTGTTCCATTATTTGTTCGTCTTTCACCACAAAATATTGTTGGAAATGACAAATACTCTGCATCTGGATCATTATATAGACTAAGAGGATGTTGTCCTTGTACTGGAGCAAAAATATAATCACGGGATTGGTCTGCATCAATTTCATCTAACATTGTATCAGTGTTTCCAACAAACAATTCTCCTTCATCAATTTCACTAAAATTATCTGAATCTTCATTTTCATGTTCTTCTTCCTGTTCTTCAGATTTTTCAGTTCCCTTTTTGTCACAATGTTCTTTGTTCATTTCCTCTATTCTGTTTATCCAGTCATTATCTATCTGTAGTCCTGACAATTTATACATTTCACTCTTCTTCATTAAATAGTGTAAAGCACATATCACAGCCAGTGGTCTCACATTTTCACTAAAATCACATTTTTTGTAACTTAGCTTTTTCTTCAACTTGACAGCTATTGTTCCAGACTGATCCAAATTACATGGAAGTGAGCTTATTGTAGGTTGTACATCAACAGGAACATTGACAACATTCCCTTTCATTGAAAACTGTCCACCTCTTGGCAATTGTCTAATCTGCATGAAAGGAATACGTAAAGATATTAACCTCTCCTCCAGTGGGTATAATTGTAACTCTTCAGGTTTTCTGGAAATTTCATTTGATTGGCAAGTGAAAGTCTAGGTATTCTGTTTTGCGTTAAAGCTGTTAAGCATGTGTGGCATATCCATTCTATGTTGTCAACAGATTTAAAATCAGTACAATGCTGTGCAATATATGACCTTGGTGTTTTTATATTTGTAGCATTTACAACCGATTCACTAAAACATGTCTGTTGACAGCAGATACAAATATAAGAGGGACCATGTGCAGTTTTCTCTGCAAATTTTCTGATACAATCTTCCAATGTAGAACCATGAACTTTTTGTTTTTTCAACTTTTGCTCATGTTGTGAAAATTCTTCATTGTTTCGTTTCTGCCTTTTTACTGTTCTATCATAGTTTCTACTTTTTTCAACATTGATGTGTCGTACAATTTGTTTGGCTTACCTTTCTTTCTATAAATTTTGGGGAATGGATCTTTGCTGTTTTTCCTATTGAAATCCCTGAGGGATTCATCTCTTTGATAGTTTTCATCTTTTCGTGCCAATGTTTTCATATTTTTTTCTTTAAGTTTAAAATTGGGGTTAATTCTAGCTTTTCTTTTAAAGTAAAGTTCTTTCAAACGTTCAGCACATCTAAATTCTTTATTTTCTCTAGCCAATGTTTTTGCATTTTTTTCTTTAAGTTTAAAATTTGGGTCAGTTCTGACTTTCCTTTTCAAGTCAAGTTCTTTCAAACGTTCTGCACATCTATATTTTTTATTTTCTCTAGCCAATGTTTTTGCATTTTTTTCTTTAAGTTTAAAATTTGGGTCAGTTCTGACATTCCTTTTCAAGTCAAGTTCTTTCAAACGTTCTGCACATCTATATTCTTTATTTTCTCTTGCCAATCTTTTTGCATCTTTTTCTGTTTTTTTGAAAACCTGAATCAGTTCGAGCTTTTCTTTTTGCATGAAGTTCCTGTACACGTTCCGAACTTCTGAATTCCTCATTTTCTCTAGCTATTTTTTTTTCAATTTCATTTCTTTGAGTCTTTCATCTTGTCTAAATTCTTCATTTTCTCTAGCTAATCTTTTTAATTTCTGTTCTTTCAATCGTTCATCTTGTCTAAATTCTACGTTTTCTCTAGCTAATCTTTTAAACTCCTGTTCTTTCAATCGTTCATCTTGTCTAAACTCCTCATTTTGTCTAGCTAATCTTTTTAATTTTACTTCCTGTCTCCTTTCTACTGTTCTGAATTGCAAGTTATTTCTGACTGACCTTTTAAATTCACGTTCTTTTTGCTTGAATTCTTTGTTTTGTCTTCTTTTTCTCATATACTGTCTAATATCATCCGTCTTTGACTTTTGTTTATTTTCTTCTAACTCTGATTTTATGGTCTTCAGGTTTTTCCCTTTTTTATAAATTTGATCGTCAAAGTATTCTTCAATCTGTCGTTTCTGCACTGAAGATGGATCCATACAGTTTATCAACACAGGTAATAGTTCAAACTGAGAGTCTATATGCATACTTTGATACAAAGAATACAAATAACTCATGAGATCTTCAATATTCTCAAAGCAAATTAGGACAGATGTGCTGTCTGGAGCAGACAAGGCTGATGCTACATGAGAATGGGAGTCAAAGAAGCAGTACATGCCACTGTGGTACTGAAGAGCACAGCATATTGCACCTATCATTATCAAAATACTGTTGGAAGCCTTTAATGCCTCTTCAATTGCTTCTTGGAGTGTCAGAATGTTTGTAGATATGTTATTGACAGCTGTTCCAAAAACAACATCTTTTTTGTTTTTATGATATTTGCCATAGCCTATATCAATAAATGTTGGGATTTCCTCCAAGTTCAAAAGCATATTTCTATATTTTCCAATTCTTTTAAGTTCATCGACTGTAATTTTGTAAAGTTTATCACCTAATTTAAAAGCAGAGTCAAGATTGACACTAGATGGATCTTCTAACTTGTCATTTAATGATAAATAAAATAGTGCATTACATGTACATTGATTGCCACTAGTGTAATCACTAAATCTTATATCATTTTGATGAAAAGTGCCAAACTTTAAAAGTGATGCATTGAATGGATTTACCGATTGATTATGCAGTTGACTACTTACTGTTTTGCTTTTATCAGACAGACATTGAGCAACTTGATCAAGTTGGGTAGAAGAACCCTTTGCAGTATATTCACGTGACAAACTTGTTACTCTATGCATGTAAATGAGTTCAGATTGGTTTTCATCATTGCAGAAAGCTTCTTGTGTTTGCCATAAATCAGTTTGGATGCTATTTTGAGAACTTATTTGAGAACTATTTGGAGCCAAAAGGCACTTTTTAATACTGTTGTTTTCATTTGGTAGGAGGTCAGTATCCCCCTGTCTCTTTTTAGTACTGTTGTTTTCATTTGGTAGGAGGTCAGTATCCCCCTGTCTCTTTTTACTACTGTTGTTTTCATTTGGTAGGAGGTCAGTATCCCCCTGTCTCTTTTTGGTACTGTTGTTAAGGAGGCCAGTATCCCCCGTACTGTTGTTGAGGAGGTCAGTATCCCCCATATCTGTGTGTTTCTTCTTGGGGTTTAGAACACCTCTTTTTGCTTCTGAAGCTTTCCAGTTTCTCTTCCTTGGCATTTTGTATAATCTGCAATTAAAATTATTATAATAACTTGGGCATTCAACAATCAATGTCACTGAAGCATCAACTTACAATGCACGTGGGATCTTTCTTGTCAAACTGCAAATATGTTTATTTTTTCATTTGACCGGCTTTGGGCCATTTGTTTATAAAAAATGGTTTTGGTTGTTTATCTGTAAGAACTCTGCATCAAAATCTGAAAAGTGTTCTCCTGTTAGTTTATGACATGTGGACGAAAAAGGCAAATTTATGAATTATAGGAACATTCAAAGTCTCATTACCACCCCTATCCCAGCAAACTGTTTAGGTTACATGTGTTCTCGTATAATTTATTAAGTTCAGTTAATTTTATTGGCAATAAAATTAAGTAAACCCTGTTCTGATATGATAAATAATAGTTTCCACACTCACATATGTTAAAAACACTTAAATTGACAGTTTTTTTTATACCTTTGACCTTGCCTTCCTTACTATCTTTTTGCATATACATGTATATGTTCCTCTAGACAAGACAACACACTTGCTAAGTATAAAAAGTTTCTCTTACAGGGTATTAAAGTTATTGCAAAGTTTCAGATGCACAGTCAAACAAAACTAGACATCAGTGAGATGGTATCCATCTCTGTGGGCCCCGCTCCAAGTGTGACCTAAAGGACAATGGTCAAGCGACATCAACTATTGTACGTGTCATGTCGCCTTAAAGCAATCTATCCACATGCCAAATATCAAAAGCCTATCTCAAAAGAGAAAAAAGTTATAGCCCGGACACAAATTTCGCATGCCAAATATCAAAAGCCTATTTCAAAAGAGAAAAAAGTTATAGCCCGGACACAAAGGCATGAATGTGGCCCTGAGGTCAAAGGTCATGGTCAAAGGTCACCAACCAAGGTACGCGACACGTTGTCTTAAGGTGATCTATCTACGTGAAAATATCAAAAGCCAATCTCAAAAGAGAAAAAACTTATAACCCCAACACGACTTTGAAAAGGCAGGAATGTGACCCGGAGGTCAATGGCCAAGGGTCAAAGGTAGCCAACCAAGGTATGCGACATGTCACCTCGAAGAGATCTAGCGACATGTCACCACGAAGAGATCTAGCAACATGCCAAATATCAAAAGCCTACCTCAAACGAGAAAAAAGTTATAGACTGGACACGAATTTGTCATTGAAAAAGCAGGAATGTGACCCTGAGGTCAAAGTTCAAGGTCAAGGGTCACCAACCAAGATAGGGGACATGTCGCCTCGAAGAGATCTAGCCACATGCCAAATATCAAAAGCCTACCTCAAACGAGAAAAAAGTTGTAGACCTGACACGAATTTCTCATTGATTGATTGATTGATTGAATATTGTTTAACGTCTACTCAGCAATATTTCAGCTATATCAAGACCAGAACAAGTTTGTTAATAAATAATCACTTTGGGGTATGGAAAGGGCCATGGGACGGGAAATTCTGCCTGCCATTGGAAAAGTAGGGTGAATCGTCAAGGGCGGGGAATTTAGCCTTGTAGCCGATCACCTACGGACCACCCCAAAAGAGCTTGCTACAAGGGTTCTTTTACGTGCAGAAAGCGTGGCGTTTCTTCCAACACGTGGACCTGAGTTTACATCCCATCCGAAAGATGGGTTGTGCATTTATCTATCCCGCACAACCACGGAATGGGTCCTATTTCTATATCCCGGGACCCTCGGGGTCAGCCTCCATTTAGAAGGGGTCACACCCCGCAAGCCTGAGATACTAGGTCCTATTTCTATATCCCGGGGTTCCCTCAGGGTTCTCTGTTAGGAAGACTCATACTCCAAGCTCAGAGGATGCTGCGGGCCTATTCATAAGCCGGGACCGCGCACGACGGAATTGCTCATTGAAAAAGCAGGAATGTTACCCTGAGGTCAAAGGTCAAGGTTAGAGGTCACCAACCAAGGTACACGACACGTCGCCTCGAGGAGATCTAGCCACATGCCAAATATTAAAAGCCTACCTCAAACGAGAAAAATGTTATAGACCGGACACGAATTTGTCATTATAAAAGCAGGAATGTGACTCTGAGGTCAAAGGTCAAGGGTCACCAACTATGGCACTCGAAACGTCGCCTTGAGGAGATTTAGCCACATGCCAAATATCAAAAGCCTACCTCAAACGAGAAAAAAGTTATAGCCCGGACACGAATTTCTCATTGAAAAAGCAGGAATGTGACCCTGAGGTCAAAGATCAAGGTCAAGGGTCACCAACCAAGGTACACGACACTTCGCCTCGAGGAGATCTAGCCACATATCAAATATCAAAAGCCTACCTCAAACGAGAAAAAAGTTATAGACTGGACATGAATTTCTCATTGAAAAAGCAGGAATGCGACCCTGAGGTCAAAGGTCAAGGGTCACCAACCGAGGTACGCGACACGTCACCTCTAGGAGATCTATAGCGATTGAAACGTTCAACATTCCCAAAATAGCGCTCATCGTGTG
>MJUU01067304.1:1139-33546 GCA_002080025.1 Modiolus philippinarum | reverse complement strand
TGTACCATTGTTTTATGGTTTGTGAGAATAAAGATTGAATTGAATATAATTCATTTATTAATATAAACATACGGAATAATATTTACAATTCAATTATTCTGTTTCCATTTATGAATATCAATAAATTGATTATAAATATTAACAATCGAATTATAAATATTAACAATCAAATTGTAAATATTGTTAATATTTACAACTGATTATCAATATTTATAAAAAGAAATAATTGTTAAATTCACAGAACAGGTTACTGGTAAGTTTCATTTTTTTTTGTCGTTTAATTTATTCTGTTATGATTTTCGAGGAAGATCATACATTTGCCGGGCAAAACAGCAATTAACTCATAATTATTTTCATTAACAGATGCGCTGTTTAAAAGAAAATACAAACAAAAAACGACATAATGGTATGGCATTTTTGTTTCACACATAAGCATAGAACATCATCACACAGACTGCTCTCGCCATACGAGTTTGAGAAAAAGAAATAATGCCAAACAAGGACGCCAAGTGATGGAAATAGCTCATGCATTAGTTAAGAAATTCGACTATGATAGTAGTATTATTATCTTATGGTGTAAATCACAATGAATCGAATTTCTAGAGAATTTCTAGAGCTCATGCATGTTAGGTCCAAATTAAAAATTGATAGACAGACACGCTTTTACTAATTGATGCCACATAATAAAAATAATTTCGTAATTATGAGATAATGTCTGATAATTATGAGATAATTATTTCAAAATATGATACATTATCTCAAAATTATGAGATAATTATCTCATAATTATGAGATACTATCTCGTAATCATGAAATGATATCTCATCATTATGAGATAATTATCTCATAATTATGAAATAATATCGCATAATTATGAAATAATATCTCCTAATTATGAAATAATATCTCCTAATTATGAAATAATATCTCATAATTATGAGATATTATCTCGTTTTTCTTCATGTTGCATACTTAAACACGTGTCAAGACAACTGACGTAAATTTACGCAAGTAGTAACGGAAATATGACGTAATTCAATATCACAACTACGTGATATGCTTGACTGCACAAGAAACCCTCAGTGGGTCTTAAAAAGAAATTGTTTGATTTCAGGAGCAGGAATGGCCACCGGAGGAAGACATGATGGTAACGCCCGATGTCCACAAAACTGTAAAACAATAACTGAGAGTATGTCTTTATTGTGCTGTTCTGAAGACATGGCGGACGTAGTGTTCACATTTCCAAAGGATTCTAACAAACGAATTTCCGCCCACAAATTTGCTCTTGCTGTGCGAAGTTCTGTTTTTAAAGCCATGTTTTTTGGAAGTTTACCAGAAACAAATCGTGAAATTGCAGTGGTCGATGTTCCCTCCGACATATTTACAGCTTTACTGAAGTAAGTAAATTGATAATATTGGGAAACATTGACCCAAACATGGATCAGTGGGACAAGCAGGTTAGCTTACCGAGTTCTGTATAGGTATGGTTAATATTGTTTTCATCCGCGTATACCAATAGAAATGTAATCTTAAGGTTAGCTGCTTGTAGACTCGTTACAATATGAAAAAGAAAGAAAATGGGGTAAATGTCAAGGAGGCAACATCCCATATCCAGGTTAAAACGACCCAAAACAAAGCATCTTTGGGTCACCGTACGGTCTTCAACACAGCGAGGAACCTCACACCATCTAGCAAGCCCTAAATGGCCCCCAAAAGGTAAAATAGTGAATAAATTAATGGAAACAAACCACATCCAATAACTCGAATATCAAGAAACAAAAATTTTACAAGAAGACAAGTTCAAGCCAATGACCAACATATTCCTGACTTGGGACAGGAGCAGAAATTGCGGCGGGGTTAAACTCGTTTTCTTGGAAATCCTCCCCTATGTGTTGTGAATGGCCAAAAATGAATACACAAAAAGATTCACAGTAAAAATCAAACTAGAAAAAAGTCCAACTTATCAGGACGAATACTCTTACAATGAAGTACATAAAACATGAAGACAATACACACGGGTACTGCCCGGACAAATGCTCGCAGTTACTGACAGCTAGCTAAGGACATAATTTCCGTTGACTATGATATCAAGCCTTCTTACATATGAAACTTCAATTGAAATACTTCTTAATATATTTCGTATAACAACATCGTCAATTATGAAAGAAGAACATGATATTGTGCAATGCCAAATACTGCCAATATGAAAAATTGTCTAAATTTTGTTATAGTGTAAAGCATTTAGGGGCTGATTAATTTTTGCCAACAAAAACCAGAAGTAAAGATTTAACAATAATGCTGTATTTATGTCCTTTATGAATAAGTTTGTTCAACGGATTAATAAGTTTGGAAGGACAATTTTTTTTAATTTATGCGCTTTGTAAATGATATTTCCATAGATGTTCTTGTAACACAATGTGATTATCCAATTAACACTCTATATACAGGCAGTACGTATTAATAGAATAAAAAAGATAACAGAAAAAACCTACAATGGCAGAAAAACATAGTCACATGCCACACAGTAACAAGGAACTGCACAATAAAAAAACCCACAATAAAAATACAAAAGACAAACGTAAACAACGATAGGAACTCGGGACAGCCGGACTTGATACCGACACTTGCAAAAGCCAGCGGTAGGGTTAAACTGGTTTTTGGGTACCCAAACCTCCCCTTTCTCTGTCCCGTTTCTCTATAGTATAATAAGGGGCCGACCATTTAACCTGAAGGGGGGGGGGTTATGTTTTTTTTCTAAAAAAATATTTTGGAGCTGATTTTATGTGAAAAAATATTTTGGCTGCCAAAATGATGAAAAAAAAATTCTGAAGGAGGAAAATAATGTTAATTTTGAAAATTTGAAAAAAATATTTTGTTGATACATGGGAAAAAATTTTCTGTCCAGAAAAAAACCATACCCCCCCTTTTCAGGTTAAATGGTCGGTCCCTAAACATACGAATAAAACCCAATACAGGTATGCTACTAACTCCACGACCACAATCTTAAAAAGAAAAAGGGGACAAAACGTAAATTTTGAAAGATGGGCCAAGGAGTGCTTGCCGTAAAACTGCCGGCTAGCTCAAGGAGCATTATCACTTTAATTTATGTCAACAAAGTAAAATAAAATAACTACAACTATCATAAAAAATAATAAATAATCAACAAAGCCTACATTTTCTGTTGAATTGTTGTGTTACATTAAGGTAATATGAATCGCGAGCAAAATTTCCGAGAACCTATCCCTTTACTATTATTAATTTAACTGTATCGAATTTTGCCAATTTATCCCTTTATTCTATTCATAAACCGGTTATACAAAGTATCATGAAAAAGTTTCAATAAGTTTTGACTATTTTTTCCAAGTTGATTACACAGAAATATAGTGCTAGTGTTAAAATAGTGAATAATCAAGAGGAGTTCAGTTTCCCGCCAAATTTAATACTGCATATATCGCAAAAACTAATTCATGTAGCTGTTGATTTTTATTTAAATGTGGTTATTCTCTTTTCTATCAAAAAGCTAATATTTTGGAACATTTAAATATTTCTAATGTGTGGTTCATATATATACGTGTTAATTCATTGCAATTTCCACTCAAGAAGGTATCTATGAAAGAAACTTATCGTTGAAACCAATCATCGTCTTGGGCATGGAGTCAAGAACTGACTATCCAAAAAATTGGAATTTCTGTACGTTTTTCAGATGGAACTTCTTTGTAGAAAACATGTCTTGTGACATTATACTGTGATTAGTATTTTGACCATATTTGTCTTCACAGCTCAGCTGATCTGCATTGACGAGACATAAATTGTCGAAATGGCCAAATGTAGAAGCTAAATTCACAATAACTTCGGCATTTTATTATTTATTACCACTGGGCCGATGCCATTGCTGGTGGACTGTTAGCCCCCGAGGGTATTCACCAACCCACTTCAGACAGTGCTTCGGTGCTGAAAACCGATTTTGTTTGGAAACTTGCAATACCGGTATCTTGATTTAAGAAAAAAAAAAAAATAAAACTAAGGAGTATCTCCTTCTTGTATAGCTCTTTCCTTTGCTGATTTTGGCTTTTCTATTTATCTCCTATTGCTAATTTGTTCTCTTTCGGCTTTTACATATATTTCGATTTATGAATTTTCAATTGATTTGCACCGAAAAGACACAAGTTGTCGACATGGCCATTTGTAGAAGCTAAATTCACAGTAACTTCGGTATTTTGTAATCTAATACATTTGAACTAATTTATATCGACACAAACAGAAAATAAACAATATATATCAGCTTGCAGTCTGCCCAGAGACTTAAACACATACATGTCCACAGTCTGTACTATTGAGCCTTAAGCCTTTCACGTAAATGTCATTTACTAACTTTCAGACGTATTTACTCAGATGAAGTGGTTCTAAACAAGAGTAACGTCAAAACTCTGTTTGCGATATATTTACTCAGATGTTATGATACTGAACGGCGGTTATGCTACTCCTATGCTTGTTTCAGATGAGGTGGTACTGAACGACAGTAATGTCATCCCTGTGTTTGTTTCAGATATATTAACTCAGATGAGATGGTATTGAACAAGAGTAATTGTCAAAACGCTGTTTCTGATATATTTACTCAAATGAGGTGGAACTGATAGGTTGTAATGTCAGCCCTGTGTTTGTTTCAGATATAGGGTATCACTGAAGCGCTGTAATGTCAGCCCTGTGTTTGTTTCAGATATAGGGTATCACTGAAGCGCTGTAATGTCATCATTTTGTCTGTTTCTGGTATATATTTACTCAGATGGGGTGGTACTGAACAGTTGTAACGATACCCTTATGTTTTAGATATATCTACTCAGATGGGGTGGTACTGAACAGTTGTAACGATACCCTTATGTTTTAGATATATCTACTCAGATGGGGTGGTACTGAACGGTTGTTATGTCATACCTATGTTTTTTTCAAATATATTTACTCAGATGGGGTGGTTCTGAACGGGAGTAATGTCACACCTATTTTTGTTTTAGATACATTTACTCAGATGAGGTGGTTCTGGACGGGAGTAATGTAACCCCTATGTTACATGCAGCAATGAAATACGATTTGACAGATCTTGTAAAGCAGTGTGAACGGTATCTGGAGTGTGCTATTGACACAGAAAATGCATGCGTCATTTTAAACCAAGCCACATTTTTCGAAATGCAAGAATTAGCAAATACAGCTTTACTCTGTATAGAGATCAACGCCAAGGAAGTATTCCAAACTGAGGGTTTCGACACTTTAACAAGAGAAAATATTTGGGCTGTTTTCAAAAGTGAACGACTTAAGGCAAAGGAAATTGACATTTTCAATGCATGTGTAAAATGGGCGAAAGCTCAATGTGTTGAACGCAGTCTGGAAATAAATGGTATAAACCAGCGTCAAGTGCTGGGTGATTTGTTGTATTTAATACGAATTCCGTTGCTATCGTTACAAGAATATTCACAAGTTGTTGTCAGGAGTGGAATTTTAACAAGTGACGAACAACTTCTATTCTACAAATACTTTACCTTGAGGGACGAGGAAGATATTCAAATTCCGGAATCGTTTTTGCGTGTACCACGTGAGGCTTTACTTCCATTTTCCCTTGATGTGGATGACTTGATAACAAGCCATGTTGGTCAAAAATCTATAGAAACATTTTGTTTTGAGACCTTGACTATTTCTACAAAGGTACCATTGAAAATAAGGCAGATAACTCTACTGCCGTATCCGGACTTTATGTCAGGTCAATCAAACATCGACTATGACGCTTCCTTTGACTCTTTACGAGACAACGTATCGATAGTTGTCAAAAATACTACCGTGGAGCCACCAAAAATTATCCATGAAGGCGACAGATATCCTCTGAAGGGAAGTAATGTTCGTCTTGATTATCTTCTCGGTGTTTATCCTGAAAATAGGCTGAAAATTTCTGTAACAAGACTATGTCGAAGTTGCGGAATCCTACATAGCCCTCCGTACAGAAAAATCAACATGATATCGTCCCGGTATGGCAATCGGATGACGCAACGTGCACCGCTGAAATCGTTGTCAATATGCGATACACAAGTCGACATATCGTTTATGGGCCAACACATCGTTCATACCATAACATTTGAAAAAGTTCTACAAGAGAGCCCAGAAAATGGCAACGGTAGTTCAGATCAAAAGTGTGTGGCAGTAGACAACAAAACTAGTGCAGTTTAATTTTTTGAAGTACCTTGAATTACCATTATTAAGAATATTTATGGTAATGAGTTACTTGCTTTGGAAAATAATCAGTAACTTATACAATTGTATATGTATACATCTTTAAAGCTGATGTTTTTGAGTACTAAAATACAATTAATCAAAGCGTTTATTTGGCTTTTTGAATCAGGATGTCTTGTTTTCAGTTCTGACATATGGCAAGCAGAATTAACCAAAATGCCGAGATACTCGGTTTTCTCAACAAAGCCGGGTTTGCTGTCAAGAGACACTTGGTTTTCCCCGGACTATATAAACTAGGGTTTCCTTCAGCCAATATGATATGGGTTTTCCTTAGAGAACCTTGCCTTCCTCTGCAAAGGTTTTGCTGCCAGTAAACCTGATCTATACATGAAGATATTTATTTTACTTTGTATAGTGATTAGGCATGGATTGAAGATATGCATATTGTCATAGATTTTAGCTAAAATTTGTGATTGTGAGGGGTAGTTGAACTTGGCCATTTTATCAAAATGTGTATTCTTGAACTGTTATTCCGGACAACTCCTTCGACAATATTAAAGCTAAATTTATTTTACTTTGATCAGTGATTAGACATGAATTGAAGATGTGCATATTGTCATGGTTTACTTTGCCCAAAATTTGTGCTTGTGAGGGGTTGTTGAACTTGGCCATTTTATTGAAATGTGTGCTCTAGAACTGTTATTCCGGACAACTCCTCCAACAATATTATTTCTACGTTTATTTTACTTTGATCGGTGCTTAGGCATAGATTGAAGATGTGCATATTGTCATGGTTTAGATTTTGGCCCAAATTTGTGATTGTGAGGGGTAGTTGAACTTGGCCATTTTATCGAAATATGCGTTCTGCAACTGTTATTCCGGACAACCCCTTTAACAATATTAAAGCTACATTTATTTTACTTTGTTCAGTAATTAGACATAGATTGAAGATGTGCTGCTTATTGTCTTGGCTTAAATTTTGCCCAAATTTGTGATTGTGAGGGGTAGTTGAACTTGGCCACTTTACAGAAATGTGCGATCTATGGGTGTTATCCCACAATATTATAGCTACATTTATTTCACTTTACACAATGATTAGACATGCATTGAAGATATGCATATTGTCATGAATTGGATTTTGGCCAAAATTTGTTATTGGGGGATATAGTTGAACTTGGCCATTTTATCAAAATGTGCATTCTAAACTGTTGTTCCAGACAACTTATCTCACATTTTTTAAAGTTATACATTTATGTTACTTTGTCGGTGATGAAGCTACATTTATTTTACTTTGTTCCGTGATGAAGCATGGACTGAAGGCTTATTGTCACAATGTAGATTTTGGGTTACATTTGTGTTTTTTGGTGGAGTGTAGTTGGACTTGGCCATTTTATTGAAATGTGTGCATTTGAAAGGTCACTCCTGATTGCTATATCAAAAGGCTATGCGACACGGATATGCGATTTGAGTTCTTGAAATATTTTATCAAGTGCCTAGAAAGTAGATGTCCATGTTTTATTTGCAACTGCGGGGGGGGGGGGCATCATATGTGTCTTACAGACACAAACAGAGTGGCTAAATTTTATCCAAAACTTTAATATAAACACACCCTGAAAAATATTGGATAATTGGATTCTTGCTCTAGTTTTTTATGTGATAGGTGGGTCATCAGACTTTCTTGGGGACTTCATTGGAGACTTTTGCCAAGACAAGATAAATAATTAGTGCAACATTTTGACTGGCCTTTGAAATCATTGTCATCAATAAGAAGCATGATTCTAAAATCGTATTGTCTCAGATTTTCAAGAATTATAAAGCACATGTATTTAGTAATAATTTATGAAACAATCAAAATACAAATTCAACACATCATAAAAAAACGGCAATTTTAACAACAGGTTGCTATGGTTATATAATATTTTGTTTCTTTGAATTTTGGCTTCATGTTTTCAAAACAAATTCTGTTTATTTTTTTGTGATCAGCAATCAAAAACATTCAAATTTTGTTGTGGATTGAAAAATTGAGAAAAATAGTGATAGTGTTGCATCATGTCCAGTATGTAATAAATAATAATTCAACATACCATGCTTATAAATATGGAATGTAGAGCATATTGATATGTTAAATAAAGTTTACATGCATAGGTCATTTTTCACTTGAAAAAAATCAAGGTATTTTCTTTCATTTCATGTAATTTTTGTTAAACAGCATCCCTCACAAAAATTTCCGCATGCCAATGTCACATGTAACAGGGATGAGTATCCAGAAATCTTCTTTTATCGCTTTGGATTAATCAGGCCTTCTAGTTGTGTCTGCAAAGAGAACAAAAACAATCATAAACTGATGTCATGTGGTATCTGTACTTTTATAATACTTGTTCCAAAAGGGAAAAGTATTGTAGAATATTTGTTCCAACAGAACAAAAACAATCATAAACTGATGTCATGTGGTATCTGTTCTTTTATAATACTTGTTCCAAAAGGGAAAAGTATTGTAGAATATTTGTTCCAACAGAACATACATTATAGTATTTGTTCCCGACGGAAAAGGCGTTATATAAACATTTTGTTCCAAATGCTAATGTTTATTTTATTTGTTCCAAAGAACCTTTTGTAATGAGGAACAAATATACGTTGACATCTTGACAGTCATGGCCGTTAGGACCAATGAGGCATGTGACTTCTGGATTATTCTAGGATGTGTCATTTCAAATGATTTATGTTTTCAAATTTTTATCTTATTAACATATAAACACGATAAAACAGGAATGACAATAAGAGTTCCCCAAAACTAATAATAAAAAAGCTGCATACCAATTATTCCAATCAGTAAAGTTGAAAAAAAAATATGACGAAAATTAATGTTTTACAAAATTTATTGCTGAGGGTGTCATGTGTTTTTGTTTCTTCATAATACTTGTTCCAAAAGGAGGAAAAACAATAAAGAATTGTTCCAGTGCTTGATTCTACCATGTATTTGTACAGACTTTGTCTTATGTACATTTACTCCATATCCTTTCATGTTTTAACAACATTTTGAAGGTGAGTCCAAATTATGTGAAAAGGGGATTCAGTTTATGTCTGACAATAGACTGACGATGAAAGTTTCAACTAACCATAACAGTCTGCATGCCAAATTTGAAATAAATTCGGCATGTAAAAGATGATAAGAAATACATTGCAAAAATCATGGTCCAACACATTTTAAAACTAGTCCTCATTTCGTCAAACAGGAAGGACATGTTAAAAATGACTGAAAATTTGAGTTCCATAACACTAACCATTTGGAGGCCGCATTTCAAGTTTCATATCAAACCCACCATCAGAAGTTGAGAAAATGTGACAGACGAACTGACAGACAAACCCACCATCAGAAGTTGAGAAAATGTGACAGACGAACAGATAGACAAACCCACCATCAGAAGTTGAGAAAATGTGACAGTCGAACTGACAGACAAACCCACCATCAGAAGTTAAGAAAATGTGAGACGAACAGACAGACAAACCCACCATCAGAAGTTGAGAAAATGTGACAGACGAACTGAGACAAACCCACCATCAGAAGTTGAGAAAATGTGAGACGAACAGACAAACCCACCATCAGAAGTTGAGAAAATGTGACAGACGAACAGACAAACCCGCCATCAGAAGTTGAGAAAATGTGACAGACGAACAGATAGACAAACCCACCATCAGAAGTTGAGAAAATGTGACAGACGAACTGACAAACCCACCATCAGAAGTTGAGAAAATGTGACAGACGAACAGACAGACCAACAATGTGAATGCAGTATGCACACTGTCTATCAAGTAGAGGTCAGTATGCACACTGTCTATCAAGTATAAGTGCAGTATGCACACTGTCTATCAAGTAGAGGTGCAGTGTGCACACTGTCTATCAGGTAGAGGTGCAGTGTGCACACTGTCTATCAAGTAGAGGTGCAGTATGTACACTGTCTATCAAGTAGAGGTGCAGTATGCACACTGTCTTTCAAGTAGAGGTGCAGTATGCACACTGTCTATCAAGTAGAGGTGCACACTGTCTATCAAGTAGAGGTGCAGTATGCACACTGTCTATCAAGTAAAGGTATAATTTTTTAGAAGCTGTATTATTTTTGGAAATATATTGATTACCTTCATTTGTTGGGTGGTACGTTTGAGGAATGAGATTTCTTCTGTGTGTTTCTTTTCTTCCACCAGTCTTTGTTCTACAGATCTCCTCTCCACCTGGTCACATTTGGTCTTCCATTCATTCACATGTCTTTCTAAGTCTTTCTTCTCTTGTTCTAAATCAGCTATCTGTTTGTAACAGTAGACATACAAATTAAATACATACCACTATAAAGTGGAAGGGGACAGGGTAACTATAGATTTTTTTTTATCATTTTTCCAAGTTTAATTATCATTACAATCAGATAGTTTAGTATTTTACACATTTTTATTTATTTATTTATTTTTTGATGCCATAAAATTTACAATAACTGAATGCTTAAATCGAATTCTAAAACACTGTCTAAACAATGGAAAATCCGCGTAAACTGGAAACTGTCTGAACCAAATCGTGAATAAATTGGGAACCCGCCTAGACTGGAAACATGTCTGATACAAACCCTGATTGAACTAGAAACCTTTCGAAACCAATTCCTGACAAAACTGGAAACCTGTCTAGACCAAACCCTGACAAAACTTGAAACCTGTCAAAATCAAACCTTGACTTAACTGGAAATACGTCTAAGCTAAACCTCGACTTAAAACTGGAAACCTGTCTAAGGCAAATTCCTGACATAGCTGGAAACATGTCTAAACTAAACTGGAAACCATTTTTGTGTGACTAAACGGGATTTTATAAAACCAAACCTTGACTAAACTGGAAACCTGTCTAGACCAAACCTTGACTAAACTGGAACCTGTCTGGACCAAACCTTGACTAAACTGGAAACCTGTCTGGACCAAACCTTGACTAAACTGGAAACCTGTCTGGCGCAAACCTTGACTAAACTGCAAACCTGTCTGGACCAAACCTTGACTAAACTGGAAACCTGTCTGGACCAAACCCAGACTAAATCCAAACCTGTCTGAACCAAACCTTGACTAAACTGGAAACCTGTTTGGCCCAAACCTTGACTAAACTGGAAACATGTCTGGCCCAAACCTTGACTAAACTGGAAACCTGTCTGGACCAAACCCGGATTATACTGGAAACCTGCTTAAACCAACCTTGACTAAACTGGAAACCTGTCTAAACCAAACCCTGACTAAACTGGAAACCTTTCTAAACCAAACCATGATTAAACTAGAGACCTGTCTAAACCAAACCCTGACTACACTGGGGACCTGTCTGGACCAAACCCTGACTAAACTGGAAACCTGTCTAAATCAAACCCTAAATAAACCGGAAACCTTTCTAAACCAAACTTTTACTAAACTGGAAACCTGTCTAAAACAAATTTTGACTTAACTGGAAACCTGTCTGGACCAAACCTTGACTAAACTGGAAGCCTGTCTAGACCAAACCTTGACTAAACTGGAAGCCTGTCTGGCCCAAACCTTGAATAAACTTGAAACCTGTCTAAACCAAACCTTGACTAAACTGGAAACCTGTCTAGACCAAATTCTGACTTAACTGGAAACCTGTCTAAACCAAAACGTGACTTCACATATGTATTTACCCTCCTTTCAAGGTCACATTTTCCTTGTTCAGCCTGTAGAGCTTTCCTCATACCAAAAGCTACACTGCTTTCATACAAGGTTTGATAAGCTGCTATGGTCATTCTTATTTCATCACGAACTCTCAATAATAACAGTCCTCTCTCAGCACAGTTGATGGTGACTTGGCGGATGAGTTCATCTACAATCAAGTAAAGGAGGGTGACATATAAAAAGATCATAATGATCAAATTGCATTCACATATCATTACGACAATGTCTGTGAAAACTTTAGTGTTCTTGAATTGAATTTTCAAGTCCATCCATACCAGTATACAAATGTTCGGATGAAAAAATACGTATTATCTCCCCTATCAGGTATTTTTCCTTCATGCACATCTCTCCTAATTTCAACGAAACATAAAAAGGCTCTTCCCGATGACTTGAATATATAATGATTATCTTCTCTGGCATAATGCCTACTTAAAAGAGGTTTTCCAGCATGCCTTCTTACCTTTTGCTATTTGCTACTTTATCACTAGATAAGTACACATGGAAGGACATCTAGAATTTGTAGATCTGATGAAAACCTACCAAAACATTGTGAATAAAGTTCTCTTCTGACTGGACAGATACCAGTCTCTCTGGCTTGTCTCTGTTGTAATTATAAAGCTGATGATATTAGACCTACCAAAACATTGTGAATAAAGTTCTCATCACCAGTCTTTCTGGCTTGTCTCTGTTGTAATTTATAAAGCTGATGATATAAGACCTACCAAAACATTGTGAGTACAGTTCCCTCCTGACTGGACAGATACCAGTCTCTCTGGCTTGTCTCTGTTGTAATCGTCTGTCTAGCTCTTCCTGTAAATTGACAACATCAAGTCTGGTTGCTGGTGTACTTGACACTTGTTGTACCCATAACTGCCCTCCCTCTGTCCACTCCCTGATAAAATAAATATTGAATCTCAAAATTCATAAACTACACATTAAATACGTAAATTTGGCACAAACTGCAGTGCATCCAGTTTCATGAAACAAATTATCTTCTTTTGTAAGATATTCAAAAAAGATTACTTCCCTCCAAAAATAAAAGTGACTTATAATTAATTTTTAAAATTATTGCACCATTGCGGAAAATGTGGAGTTAAAATTACTGGATGCAAAATGGAAAATAAATGTATCTGCCACATGAAAACAAAAAAAAAACTACTTTTAACGTAAGAATTGTTCATACCATTTTGTTTTAATTTTTGGATCAGTGCTGCCCATACCTCGCAATGACATCAAATATATCTTCATCCCCCTAAAACTATCTTTAATCGTTTTTTTTTACACTTTATACATGGTCTTGGGAAAATAACTGGAAGACTTAGATGGAAAATCAACAAACATTGTACAAAGGAGATCCAAAATATTTACAAAGAAAATCCAAAACATTTTGAACTTCCTTATACTGATCTATACTGATCTGCCATACTGAATAAAAACTGCAGAATACAGTTTTACATACACGACGTTAGTTCTACATTACCTTGGTGGTAGAATGGAGTTGAGAATTTCATCAGTTTGTTGAGCAGTTTTAGCATCAACTGGAGATAGTTTCTGTTTTCCTGGTGGACTTGGTATAGGTCCAGTTGCTTGTGGTGGCTGGGGCGTAACTTTCAAAGCTCTAGCCTACAGTACAGAGGTATAAAATGTAATATTGTGGTAACTTGTGGTGGCTGGGGCGTAACTTTCAAAGCTCTAGCCTACAGTACAGAGGTATAAAATGTAATACTGTGGTAGCTTGTGGTGGCTGGAGTGTAACTTTCAAAGCTCTAGCCTACAGTAAAGAGGTATAAAATGTAATACTGTGGTAACTTGTGGTTGCTGGGGCGTAACTTTCAAAGCTCTAGACTACAGTACAGAGTTATAAAATGTATTACTGTGGTAACTTGTGGTTGCTGAGGTGTAACTTTCAAAGCTCTAGCCTACAGTACAGAGTTATAGAATGTAATATTGTGGTAACTTGTGGTGGCTGGGTGTACAAAATGTAAAACTGTAGTGCAATGTAGATATTATATACAGCTTGGATAGATTACAAACATTAAATTTGTAAGCATAAAAACACTGGTAACCACAGTAGAATGAAAACTGTATTTTAATGTGCATGAAATTCAAACCAAAATTAAGGTGCCCAGTATATTTTTGGTTGAACTTTTGAGATAGATTATAATGATAAAAACATGTAAGTGGCAGCAAATAAAGATTGTCTGTTTAAAAAAAATAAACAAAAACAAAAAACAAAATAAAACTAGAAAACAGTATAAATTTCTGTTCTTTAAAGGCAATTGCCTAGAGCTACTATAATCACAGTATTTTTAGCTATACGTGCAAGAATATCTGAAATACACTAAAACTAGAGGCTCTCGGGAGCCTCTATAGCTCACTTGGTCTATGGCTGACAGACAATCCAAATAACCTCAATGTTAAAGGCTCTCATTTTATAATGTGTAAATAGACCTCAATGTAATAAGACAGAGGGGAAGGTCTTTGAATGCATTTCCCATAGTCTTCTATGTTTAACTATGCTCCCAGCTGAGCTAACTGTTATCTTGTATGAGGTAGACAGTACCAACATAAAAATCACAAACTTTGTAGAAGACCACCAAAAGAATATTGTGACTTATTTTGGTTCAAATTGTTACTTAATTTGGTTTGAATTGTTCAATTGGTTTCAGAGGAAAAGATCTTTGAATGTGTTTTCCCATAGAATTCAATGTTAAACTAATTTCTTATTGGCGGTCATCTTGGATAAGGCACAAGACATCCTGAGCACATTTTTAAAAGTGATCACCCAAAGACTATTGTGAACAAGTTTGGTACTTATTTGCCCTGTTTCTTCTGAGGATAAGATATTTGAATGTTTTACATTGGGTAAAATGTTAAACTATTTTCCGGTCTGGCGGCCATCTTGGATACGACAAAGACTTACCGGCAACAACTTTCAACAAAGAGAGCTAATGACGGACAGTTGTGACCAAGTTTAATCTTAATTGGACATGAAGTTGCAGAGGAGAAGATCTTTGAATGTGTTTTCAAACAGGGTCCTGTGTATTTATACCTTACCGTGTATTTATGGGGATTTAGTCCCATGTACATTTACTCCACGTCCCTTTCTTTGTTCATGAAAAGATACCAAGTTTGGTTCAAATACTGAAATAGGAGTTAGTAGAATAGAGTTAGTAGTCTACCTGTATTGGGTTTTATTCGCATGTTTACTTAACTATGGGGAAACGGGACAGATAAAGTGGAGGTTTGGGTACATAAACCTTTTAACCCTACCAATGGCTTTTGTTAGTGCCGGTACCAAGTCCGGCTGTCCCGAGTCCCTATCGTTGTTTACGTTTGTCTTTTGTCTAATTTGTGTTTTTCCTGTGTAGTTCCCTGGCAGATTGTAGCATGTAATTATAATTTTCAGCCATTGTATGTGTTTCTTGTTGTCCCTTTTATTTCATTCGTAGCTCAGAGGAGAAGATCTTTGAATGCTTCCCCATATGGTCCAATGTTTAACTATATTCTGTGCTGGCAGCGTTCTTGGATCTGACGCGGACTTGCCGGACATTTTTTTTTCAAAGAAGCTCAAATAAGGATGATTCCAGTCGGCCAGGTACTGAGGTAGTTTAAGAGAAATGTGTTTTCCGAAAGAGTCCAATGTTGATTTAAGTTCCCCGCTGGTAGCCATCTTGACTGAGGTGTGGCCACATAAGACAACGTCCACCATGAAATAGTAATGAAGTTCGTGACATGTTGAACATTTCTGCATTTTTAATTTAACTTCTATCTCAAACTGTTTTTGAAATATAAAGCAAAATGTATATAATTACGAAAATTTGACAATTAAAGGGCAGTGACTCCTATATGGGTATTCAGATTTTCTTCAAACTTTCCAGGTGTGTAGATCTTAATACGCTGAAAATTTTTATTGCAATTTAAAGTTGACCTCTATCTGAAATAGTTTTTAATAAAAAAAAAAACAAAAAAAAACAAAAAAAAACAGCAATTTACCACTATGTGCTATATTTAGTAACGGCAGCCATGGTGATGTTTGGTCCTCGGACGAAACGACACAATTTTGAATTTAGACTCCCTGAAAATACAAGTTTGGTTAAAATGGGCTCTGTGGTTTCAGTGGAGAAAATTTTTGAACATACGGACGACGGACACCCACGGACGCCAAGTGATGACTATAGTTAACATGGCCAGGTGAGCTAAAAATGGTATTTCAGTCATATAAAGAGATGGATATGTGCCAATTAAACTAATAACTTTAAGTTTGTCAAAGGCTATTGCAACTACAAATTTACCACGTTCTTGAAAGTTAATTCTCTGTAAAACTCAGTAAAATTGTTTGGTACGTTTTGGACAACACAACATTGTCTTTTAATAACAATAACAGTAACAATCACTTTTTTTTTACTTTTGTCAACATTTTCCTGTTTCTCAATCTTTATTGATATATTGATGAAGTTATTTTACATCCATACTACATCTGTAAAAAACGGTTTTTGTTAGCTCCATAATGCACCTCAAAGTTTTGTAACTACCTGTACTGTTTGGAGAAAGGAAAAAAATCCTGAATTAATTACCTTATGTGAGTATATATATATTACAATCTTAAGTTTCAGTTATCTGTGTGCAAACTCCAGGAAGAATTTTTAAGAAAATAGGTACCATTTGTTGTATATGTCTATTTGGAAGTGACCAAAGCTTCAAATTCTGGAAATACATGTATGTGGAAAATTCACTGGGGCAAGGAATATTCATAAGGGGCATCTTTCCAGGTATTTTGCACTACATTTTAAAGTTTCAAGGGCCATAATTCCAGAAGCACTTTCATCTCTAAACCAAAAATCTTACTTGGCCTGAGTTTTGTAGTCACATGTTCACAGAGTTTGAAGATCTCAAAATTTCAATGGACAAAACTCTAGAACCACTGGCACCCAAGTGACAGTCTTTGGAAAATGCTCATGTGTATGTGTGTGTGTGTGTGGGGGGGGATGATGCATACTAGAATATTAAAGGGGCCGGGAATTCATATCTAAATCCTCTTTTCTAATCTCTTTAAGCACCTCAATGAAATTATATTTCATATCATCATGAAATGTTTGTTATGTAAAGAAAAAATTCTGAAAATTCCAAATTTTGTGTTCTAATGAGGAGAGGGGGTCAATAGTGGGCAGGTATAGCTATAGGCGAGCCTGAATCTTAAATATGACTTGCATATAAAGTTTGGTGACATTTAAATCATAGCTAGGAAACATATAAGGTTCAGGTCCAACAGGTTAGAAAACTGGAAACTACAGTTCGGGAAATGTCCTAATTCGGAAACGTTTCCGAATTTGTAAACAGTTTCTGAATTCATAAACTCTGTGTTTCCGAATTCATAAACAGTCTGCTAGGTTTTTTAAAGATAGGCATTCATTGTAAGTGAAATTTGCAGTTTTAGCATATTTCTAAGTTAAGTTAGACAATTTCAAACATCTTTGACATAGAAAATTAATAATTTTTTGCAAAACAAAAAAAAAAATCCTAGTTTAGCCTATATTAAAAAGGGTTTCCGAATTAGGAAACATTTATGTTTTTCCTTCATAATAAAAAAATAAACAAAGAGCAGCATTCACTGCATGCTTTTTTTGTCACATGAAAACAAACCAATCTAATTCAGAATAAAAAAGGTTTCCCATTACCCTCAATGTTAAATTGAAATATTAGTGTGTGGAATTTGCTGACTTGAAAGAATTTAGAGTTTCCGAATTCGGAAACGTTTCCGAATTAGGACATTTCCCGGACTGATTAGGACGAGACACTTTGTCTCCCTTTTGTTTTGACAAGACCTTGTTTTGGCACTCCAACTTGTATCTATTCCGTTGGGTAAAGTGTGCCACCAGCTAATTTTATTCAGATATTCTTGCAAGTTTATCAAAATCTTACCATGATGCGCGTTTTGGCTAGCCAGTAGTAGCTCTAGGAACGAGTTTTCCAAGAAGAATTTTCAGGATTTCGTATTTTACTTACTCTTGGAGTTTTCTTGTCTGTATTTCGACTAACTAGTACAGGGTTGTCGTATTTCACAAGAGACGCATTTGGAGGGATCATTTTTGTTTGCCGAAAGATTATTAAACAGGTTTTGGCATGCTATTTGCTTTATCTGTCGTCAAGGAGATAATCGTGTGCACCTGATTACGAGTTATTTCCCTTTGGGGTTTTGTTTCTGTTTTATAGGTTCCTCCGTGCAAATAGGTGCACCTTAAAATAACCCAAAAAGAAAAGGAAAAAATGAATAATTCAAAAAAAGTTGTAAGTTAAAAGTGTCCCGCTTAATTATCATGAAAAGGGAAAATGAACATTTTTCATCTCATGACACAAATTTAAAACTATAAGAGATCATCAAAAAAAAAAATTCTCTGACAGAAAATTATGAAATTGTCTCCTTTCGAAAAATTAAGAAAAAAAATGACGAGACAAAAAGACAAATAAGATGGAAACGACCGGCAAAATTGTCGACCGCAATGTTCCTGACTTGGTACAAGCATTTCTAAGGAAATGGTGGGTTAAACCGATTTTATGGCTAGCCACCCCCCCCCCCCCCCGCATTTCATTGCGGTAGTGTCCGGTAGCAACTCGTCAGCAATTGCCATTGAAAAGTCGCAGACAGTTAAAAGAAATTTAAAGAGAGACTCTGCTCTCTTTGGAAAAGTACAGAAGGGATCTTTATATTGAAAAATCCATGCATTTTTAGTTTTGCAGCATGGAAGATAATACTTGAACGAACTTTGATATTTTCCTCTGTATTGACTAAATAATACATCCAAAGTAAAGTGAAATGCAAAATCCACTCTAATCCCACCAATCTGTAATCTTCTAATTTTCCCATTCTTTATCTAACATTGTAAGAGTTTTCATATAAAATACGAAGAAATACTACTAAGCGCAACTTGTATGATACAGAAAGTTGTATCACCACACTGTGGTGATAAAAGAATGGCGCGAAGTCGCGCGTGTATCCACTTCAACAAAAAAGCAAAACGTCAAGTAGTTCCTTGGTTAAAACTGAAAATAATGTAACGTCAAATGAATAAAACTTTTTTAGTATTTATTTTTGTAGAATGTTAGATAAACAAATTATAAATAGAGATGTGATGGTACAACATTCTTGTATCTGGTGATTCGCATCACTACTAGTCACTGATGCGACTCGTAGTGATACAGCCACAGGCACTTGTTTCATTAAATACAAGTATACTCTGACAAAAGTCAGAATACTCAAGCTGAGTCTTAGTTATTTTTTCATTGATTTTTCATTGATTTATATAAATCTAATTTTTGCATAGCCAATGGCCATTTTGATCTTTATTCCTATAAAAATTGTTACTAGTATGGATGATAGGAACCAAACCGAAAAATAAGAAGCAGTGATAGAGAGATACAGATTGGCAACTACTAAATACGTAAAGGGTGACAGACATGCAACTGAAATGTTAAAAACACACTCTTCGATAGTTTTTGTGAAAGCTGATATTATAGGTAAATTTCGTCGGATTGTTAAAAAAAATAAAAAATAACCGAGAGTTTCGTTGTGGTAACAAGACGTTCCGGCACTACAAGCTATCCGTCCTTCCCTATCCGGCCCTGAACTTTCCGGCCTTATTCCAATTCGACCCTGTCTGAAACTTATTTACCATGAAAAGATAAACTTCAAATGCCAATTTTATACCATGGAAGGTTGAAATCATACTCGTGTACTTAAGGTTTTAGTTTTATGTTTGTTTTTTTTATCAATAAGAAATAATACGACAAAACAACAATATAATCAATTGGAAATATAGGGACGGATAGACCAAGGCGCCGGACTGACTATAGGGCCGGACTGTTCAGCGTTGTCAGTTACGTATACCGCTTATCTCTATAATGTCTCTGTAGAGAACAAATAATCAAAAATAATTTAATTAGAAAGGCAAGAACTAGCTAAGGACATATACATGTAGTTGATTGTTCGATCCATTTTCTGTATACAGCAATAATTCAGTGTTTTACGCATTTTGTGTATTTTGAAAAATGTGCATTTGTTGTTTCTGTGGTTTTAATTTATTGAATTTGTAAAACTATTGTTTTACATTAAATTTAGATTTGAAAATGTTTACATGTTCATAAACTTAAGAAAATGCGATAAATAGATCCATACCTGCCAACCACCAAAAGTACTGTGGTGGGTAATGACCCAACATTGTGCATTCAAATGTTGGGTCATAACACGCGGCGGCATTTTTTCAAAGTTTAAATATGTTTAAAACAATATAAATATCAAAACTATCAAGGTTGAATTTGTTAAAGGGAAAATTCACTAAATTTTGAATAAGACCTTAATTTACTCTAAGTAACATTGTGAAAATGTTGACCAGGTTTTAAGTAAAAATTCGCACGGGTTTAGGAGAAAAACGATATTTTTTATTCATTTCTACTAGAAATTTTAGCTGAGTGACGTCACCTGGCTAGATCTCGGCCATTTTAAAAAACAATCATTCCACTGTTTGGCGTGTGCTGCACTAATTACAGGTAGAAAAGGCACACGCCTATCTTTTTTTTTTTAATCGCTTATAACTAATTTTAATTACTTCACTGATATTAAATAAATGACGGATACTGGATAAAATTTAAATGACAGATGCAGTTCATTCAGTATTATACGTTTCTGCGAGGGCCACATACTGTAAAAAAAAATGGGATTCTGAAGAGATTATATCCGGTGTTAGAAATGTATTTATTTCGTACAGAAGTTTGACAAAATATGACAAATTAGCCTAGACCCTTTTTGTTTCTGGACTCCTTTTCAGTATAGCTGAGTCCGCTCAAACTTCGTGTTAGTTCTGTCTAGGACAAATATGATCAATGTATTAGTCCCAGCTTCTGTATAAAAAAAAATACGCTAAGAGGTTGATTCTCGTAATGTCTTCAACATACTAGTATGTGTCATGGGTTCAAGTTGTCTGAAAAAAATATATACTTATATAAATGCCGAAATCGTGTATACAGACAGTTATGGTATACTGTAAACCACAGAGATTAGCCTGTGTTCAGTATACATAAGTTAGTATTTGTACTTAATATGCAGTTTTAAGACACTTTTTATTCGGTACTTCATAGTCTTATTTCAATGCTATATGCATGAGTTTTATGTGATTCGAGCACAATACCATGCAGAGTTGATGAAATTAACTTTTATAATATGATCGAGTTTATGCACTTTTTGATTGTTTTATTAGTGAAATTGAAGCTATCTATGACTTTATACATCTTTGGGTACCAACGATACCCTAAAACTTTACAGTTATATAGAAGGTAATTTATACTGTGCACGAAAATACGATAAATAAAACGCCCCTATACCAGATTTGGCTTGCAGGTTTGTTTTTTTTAATAATTTGCACCAATTTTATTTTCTGCACAAAGCGAATCGTCTCCTGCATGACATAAAAATGTAGATCCAATGTAAATACAACTGCAGTCAGTTTCTAGATTTCTACCATGAGTTGTATAACTAATAAGTCTAAGGTATGGGTCTCATACAAATTCAATGCATAAGGTGTTTTCGTGCGGAGTTGATTGTGTACCAGCAGGTGGTATCAACTGGGATCGTCATTTTTCCAGGTAAGATCAAGTGATTTATACAGGTAGAGGTGGTCGGATGGGTCTGACACCTGTCATCTCAATAAACAGTTAATACACAATATGGTGTATACACGCCTGCATAGCTATGAATACTTCCTGTATATAAATCCTAATTTTACAATGTTTTCTGTTAATTTGTGAACACGGGAACTTCGTAAAAGTTCTGGATATATTATCAATTTAATGGTATATTTAAAAGAAATAGCTGCAAATTTTCAGTTCTTTGTTGAATAAATTACAAATCGTTGAATTTTGTGAAAGAAATTACTTTGTATTTGGACAGATCAGAGTTTTGTACTTGCTGTTTTTTCACGGGCCTATCGAGTTTTGGTATTTTGTGGTCTTTAGGTATCACGTGACTTTGTAAGTTGACAAGACGACAATATGGCGGTTGATGCATCGGGATCTGCTCACAATTAATTCAGTCTTGTGTAGTTATCCAAGACAATTGAACAGTATTACTTATATTTATGTGCTAACAAGCCAAACAAGGAGTAATCTGGTACAAAACTGGTTCCAAGACGCTGATAGACGAAGATAGTAATTTCTTCATTTCCTTTCAAGTTTCGTTTTTTGTGGGTTGGAAATGTTCTTCGTGGATTTCTTTGTTAGTTGAAAACGACTTTTTACCCGTATGTTGAATAACAACGTCAGATTTGTTGGTAGAAAATATCTGTCCCTTGCTCCAACGTTGGATGATGTCATTTTTGCTCCGGTTGACCCCAGATGACCTCGTCTAAATGACGAGTCAAATCCGGATTGGAAAAGATGTGCAACCCATGAATTGTCAGGAAGTCCAAAGTCTGGCATCAGCTGATAATCCATGAACTCATTTGCTATTTGTCGAGTTCTTGTTCTTGTAGACATTAGAATCTCAGACTAATTTGACCAACTACAATATATGATTTATTATTAAGTTTGTTTTTAGGCTGAAACTATGTTTGGTAGCAGTTTAAGTTCTGGTTAACTTTCAATACATGAATGATGTCTTCAAGATGAAGAACAATAATAAAAGCGTTGTTCCACTGCTTTATTTTCACTGAATTCATTGCGATTTTGTCTCATGTACAGATGTACAGTTGCTGCAGACCCCTTTATTTTACTCTTGACTGGACCTAGTGTATGACGTCTAAGATTATAAAATGCCATAGATCCAGTAGTGAAGTTTGCAATTTAAAGCCTCATACAAATTCTTTCGTTCCGTAGCTGACTGGTAGTTTCACGTTTAGTTGGATTCACTGTGCAGAGTCCAAACAAAGACCATTTCCTTATAAATGATTTATTCAATCTTTATTACTTAATTACCCGTTTCAGGTGCAAAGAACTCACAACCACAACCTTCACTTTTTGTTTACATTGCCGGGTTATCGGCACCCTCGCCAGATTGAACAATTAAGAGTTTACGCTTAAGTGAACATGCGCGGAAAAATATTACAAATAAATAAGGGTCTCATTCTGTATGCTGCTGTCGAATAAACCGGGCGAATAAATAACTGGTTACATGTTTGTTTTAGGTACTGCTGTTTATTATTATAATAATAATAATAATAATTTTTATTGACCTAATCAAAGGGCCCACAACGGGCATATACAATCAAAATAACATACACGTTCATTCAACATAAAACATTTGCACCTTTCACGTACACTGATCAAAGTTGATTGGACACAGAACATACAAAGTTTAATATAAAAACAGGTGGAGAGTCAGTCAACCATATAATGAGAGATAACTCAATGTAAATAGCTAGACTTGACAGTATCCAGATGAGGACAAAATGCAACTCTTCTTGTTAGCTATAGTTAAATGACAAAATGCGATAAATTACATATTGAAAATATTAACATATTAATTCTACTGATTGGCATGTGTCTTTCCTTATTTTATATAAAACTTCTAGAAATTCACAGAATCTAGAAATAAATTGTAGATTTTCATTTGACATAAACCAGATTAAAAGATTAATGTCATTCAATTCTTTTAAATTAGGAAATTCCTTAAATATACTTTCATAAAATTCTTTCCTAATATCATTATATAAGGGGCATTTAAATAAAAAGTGCATTTCATCCTCAACCAAGTCAAGTTGACAAAACTGGCAGATTCTGTCAGAGCGGGGTAAAACAACTGACTTCCCATGACTATCTGTTATTCTTTCATAACGTCCTCTTTCTATTCGCAGACAGTGATTGCTCAATCTAAATTTAGAAAGCATGATACGTTTTTCATGATTTCTTATATTTAAATAATTTTCGTATTCAAATATTGATTTAAATTTAAAATATGTATCTAATTTGCTGTGCTCATTTTGCATAGCTGAACATTTAAAAGAATTCCAGTATTGTAAAAAATCTTGTTTAACATGTTTTTTAATCAGTATTTTAAATTTATTTTGACTCAAGTTCTTACATATATTGAGATTCAGATTTAATTTTTCAGCATAAAGTTTAATATTAGAGTACCAGGAATTCTCTGGTAGGACATTTCCACTAAGGTATTCACTGTAAGCACTATTTAACAATTTTGAAGTTGAATTTTCAAGGCGGTGCCAGTACATAAACATATATGTGATAATATCAATATATAACGGAAATCTGCCCAGCTCTGACAGAACACCAACATTTGTACAGTTTTTTGTTACACCTAGCATATATTTACAAAATTTTATATTCAACTTTTCATGGTCCCATTCTTTAAATATCTCATATAATGGCATGGACTTCCTTTTTGATGTTATATGTAAAACACCCCAGTTTTCACAGCCATGTTTATTAGCTCGATGTGAACTGGAAAAGAAAATATTCGGAAAGCCTACAAATTTTCTCCGGAATCATAACAAAATGTCCTTATATTAGTCCGCAAATAGAAATAGTTCGTAAAATTTAAATAGAAATGTGAACTACAGATGAACACTCACCAAAAGCATGTATTTAGCGAACTGCAAAATTTGAAAATCAAATATTTGGCAAGAACGAAAGATACAATCAAGCGCCCCTTGCGCTTGAGTAAAAATCCATTTTTTTAATGAAACAAGTGCCTGTGGATACATCCCATTCACCCGACTGTACCTGATACAAAATGTTGTACCATCACACTATATATATAATGTATATTTATCACATATCATACAGTCAAAATTATAACATCGGTATTGGGTTATTTATATATTATTTTCAAAAATCTAAAAAGAGTTTTTATTGGTGTTATTGTGTTGTCAGAATGTTATTTTTGCTGCGGTCAAGGAAGTGACAAAACTTTCAGTTTACCGAAATTAAGATTAACACCCCAAACTGTGTACCTTTCATTGACTCGCCGTCGTGCAAAGACAACATTGTATACATTTGTCAGGTTTTCACGTCTGATATATCTACAATGTAGACATTTCACATCGATGAATCTAACACATTTTGTAAGCCTGGGGTGCTGAATTTGACAATTGAAGTTTTGTCACCTCCTTGACCGCAGCAATATCCTTAAGATATATATATATATACTTTTTTATTTAATTATTAATTAAGTTTGTGGCCGCCATGCAAACTCTGCAGGATTATTTACCACAATTGGTAGTTGTACCGATCGTTTTGTCGGAATGCTGGGCCAATTTTTCACAGAGTTATGGTCCTTTATAACATTGAAACTGATCTACATCTTTGACATAAAACAAACTTCATAAGACTGTTAAACATATTGCATGGTTGTTCATATTGCCTTTTTAGGAGCACAAGACAGAGACAGGTTGGCTGTTTTGTGAATTTTCAAATTGAGTGTGTAAAGGTGACATTCGTATTTGTGAAAAAAAAAGTTACTTGGGTGCAGATTTGACATGACGATATGGCGTAAAGATCAATTTGATGAAAGCATCAAATTTATTACATGAACCTGTAACATAACTTGTTTGGAACAACATACTACAATATGCAATCTTAAAGGCAAATAATAAAAACATTATGAATAATTTTTTGTCGGAAAGGGGGCTGTTACCATATTCTCGATTCATTTTCATTTGTACAAACATTTCAAACTTGTAAAAACTAACCTTAATTTATATGAAAAAAACTTTAAATCACACCAAGAAATAACAATATTGTATTCTTTTATTAATATTATCAAAAGATTTAGGTCAATGAATGCTCTGTCCCACAAAACAGTATAAAAAATAAGATTTGCGATTTCTGTAAAAAAAAAATTCCAACAACCAACAACTTGTTAATGCACATTATGATATTCGGCTCCATTATCTCTTTTAAACTGATACAAATGTTATTGGCAATGCCTTTATCTTACATAGTTATAGTTAGCCACAATAATTTACGGTAACAGGAACGGACAACTACAAGTAGGGTAACAGGAAAGACAATATGGTAACAGAAAAGACACACAAATTCTAAATGTATATGATTTGTTTATCCTGTTATCAATGTTTGTTACTGTACACTTAATTCTGTGAAAAATAAAAGTGAATAAGTTACGTGTTATGTTTTCTTGTGTTCCTATCCTGTATAGTTCTAACATATTGTTCTCAATTGCAAAATCTTCACACACGTGGATTCGCATTTATATGTGTCTATCCTGTTACCGAATCTAGTCCATCATTTTACTATAGTGCAATTAACATTCACATCATTAACTAAAAAATACAGAATAGTTTGAAAGGCACCTGAATAATCAAATGTTTTACACATTCTAACCGCTAATAAGTTGTTTCTTAACGCTCTTTGAGATTTGTGTTTTGCATATCGCATTTGTCTATGCTGTTACTGATATCCGTCTATCCTGTTAACAATTGCAAGTTGAAATATACAGAAAATTCTCTAATAGTGTATGAATATAGATACACATGCAGGTTCTCTATTCATTTTCTCTTTTACTCTGCTATATCGACATATTTTAGGCTTAAAAAAATAATGAGACAAATTTACATATTTGAGATAGTGTCTATCCTGTTACCATTGTAAGTTTTTCTACTAGATATTTGTTTATACCATCGTGAAAAGTATGAGTGGTTTAAAATGTCAATAATTTTGATATAAGATCAAATTACATATAAATACTGGCTAATGATTTAGTATTTCTAGTTTGAAAGCTCTGATTTGTCTATCCTGTTACCAAATCCGTCTATCCTGTTACTTTTAACATGGTAACGGGATAGACAGTAACTTGATAGAAAACACTTCTTTTGATTTTATGAAAAAATACCGCTCCCTACCTATCGATGTTGACATTTCCTAAAATCGTTTTTGTGTTTGAATAATAAAACCAGTTCTTAAAGAAATTATTTTTTTTTAATATATTGTATTTTAGGGTAACAGGATAGACATTTTCAAAAGGTACGCGTCAAATTTCGCTTACTTTTGGCGGTCTAACTTTTTTGTTGCTTCTTATAACGCCTACATTTCTTTTATGCTATATGCTACTAACATCATCAAAGAAGAGTTCCGTATCAGCAGGGAGACTTCATTGGCATAGGATTTTCGAAGTGGTAACAGGATAGACATGAAAGCGTTGGACAAGTACATTTTCTAATTCTTAAATAATCTATGAATAAATATGTTTAAATCAGAATGATTGAACAAATATTCAGATTCTAACGATTCCAGAATGCCACTGTACCCATCTGCGAACGTCTGCGAAATATTTCAAAAAGTTTGTCAAAGTTGGAATTTCTTACCTAGGACATGCTGAAAATGCTAAAAAAAAAAACCTTTAAATTCATATTTTTTTATGTATTTGAATAATACAATTGCATAAATTATATATGTCAATTGTCAGAAACGATGCAAACTTTCCGATAGACAAACAACCAAAATGATTTATTGATTAGATTTTTATGTAGCATAGGCGAACAGAAATCTGCACTTTTTTTTNTTTTTTTTAAAGAGTACAGATTTTCTATGTTTGAACTGCGATGTTATGTTGTCCTCGGCTCTTGGTCCTTTTCTTTCCTACAGTTTAGATTATGTTTTTGTTGCTCATTGTCAATTTTTCAGTTCTCGTTGTTTCGCAATATTTCTTAATGTAAGCCAACATCAGCTAAAGAAGGACATTTTCATGAGGGAGATACATGTTACGGTAGATTGAAACAAAAAAATATAGATAGAGTTTTTATGGGTGTTACTGAGAAAGATAGGTAAACTTGAATAATCTATTCAGGAAATCCATTATGATCGATAATGAAGTCAGTTTATTTCCCGTGTGGTCTAATGGATACACTCTGGCTATTTTCAAATTGTGAAGTTTTAATTGTGTTTCATTTGTACAGTCTGGCTATCTTCCTATAATATTATATCCTCCTAGTTTGTGGGATATATCGATGTTGTCTTGCCATCTGTCACCTGTCCGGACGTCGTCCATTTGTACGTCACTTTATTGATGCCGGGAGCCATCTCACTTACATCTTTGAACTGGTTGCAACCAGCTCTTACTGGATTGCAAATAGTTGTGTGTGTAGCCAAAATAGTATCCTGTGAAATAACTTCCAAATGGAACAAATGTTTTTGATATATCTATGAGATTTATTCCGTCTGGAGATTATTTCACCAGGTGAACTATGAAATTTGTACCTTTGGAACTTATTTCACGGCGGATACTATAAACCGTTACATGTGTGTGCGTATTGTGTTGTCAGGATGTTTTAAGGTAATTTACCACAATTGGTAGATTTTGTACCGATCGTTTTTTTGGAATGCTGGGCCAAATTTTCACAGAGTTATGGTATTTTATGACTTTGAAACTGACAGAAGCCACTTCGCCTACATCCCTGACATAAAACAAACTTCATAAAATTGTTAAGTACATTGCCTGGTTGTAGCGCAAGACTAATTTTTTACAAAGATTGGCTGTTTTGTGAATTTTCAAGTTGATTGACATTTGACATCCGTATTTCATTTATTCGTATGTGTGAAGAAAAATGTTGGTATTGTTATTTTATGGTAATTTGTATGAGTTTCCTTTGACCTCACGAAGCAAATATTTTTCAGTATTTGCTACTGTCCGAATACGAAAAAAAATATTGGCAAAAAGTATTTTAGGCCACGGGTACTTTGTCAATCATAATCAATGAAACATCTATAAAGCCTCTTACAAGATCGTACAAATTCTTTTAATAATCAATACTAGTCAATTTCACGATTTGTTGAAAATTAACATTCATTTTCAAAATTTGTTCTATTAAATGATTTAGTGAATTACCGTTAAAAAGAATAATAGAAGTTTTGTTTTTGATACAAGAAATATTGGGTCCAATAATGGACTCTCCCACAAGGGGCTCGTCCATTATTGTTCACCAATATTCCTTGTATCAAAAACAAAACTTCCATTATTCTATATATGATTGGTGCACAGGGGCCGGTGACATACGATATTGATAGACCGGGTCCCATATATATGTATCCTTCTTATACATATATATGGGACCCGGTCTATCAATATCGTATGTTACCGGCCCCTGTGGATTGGTGCTCCTTTTTAAGTTTCTAAATGTTTGAATTGCGATGTTGTTCTTGGCTCTATGTCCCTTTTCATCAGTGAAACCAGTTTCTTAGTGCAAGTTATTCTTGCTGCCCATTATCAATTTTCAAATTCCCGTTGCATCGCAATATGTTTTTATCTCACAGTCTTGTCGTGGTTTCCTGAGATTTAATTGTTTTCAAACCTTTGCAACTGATTCTTCCACCTTTCCCCACCCTTTTACATCATACACTTGTAAAATTTCCCATCTGATACTGACGTCGTTCGGTACTGATAATTTTCCAAGTTTTACCTTTTTTTCATTGCCATCATCACTGCGTCTGTTTAACAATTGGACATAAAATTTCAATAAAGACACATGTAGACAATAATGGAACAGCTGACTACTCGTCTATTTACATACTCTATCCAACACGTTTGTACACACGTCATTTTATATCTTGAACTATAATTTATTCGCATGGAAATAGAAACAAAATCAATGTCTTTTACGTGATTTGAATTAATTTTAGTGCGTATCAAACAACCCTGAAAGCAGTTGCAAATACAATGAACCAACAGACCACTTTCATGTTTACTTCTTNAAAAGGTCATATAAGCGACCAGATGTTAAAACCTACAGAAATTAAAACTGACGATGACATAAAATAAAAAAAAACGATAAAAATAACGGGTATATATTCTCAGTCATCGCGCATAGGGTGCTAACGCGTACTACAAGGACAACAATTTGTATTCCTGCATACAGTCTGTGCCAAAAACATTTTCATTCACTAGCCCTAAGGGGCTAGTAAGGTCCCATGTTGTACTAGCCCGAACTCAATTTCACTAGCCCTTATAGAAGATTCTTTGCTAATAAGGTACAATTTTAACTAGCCCACCGGGCTAGTGACTTCAAATTTTTACTAGCCCGAGACTGATTTTACTAGTCTCGGGCGTAGGGCTAGTGGCTAAAGGCACAGACTGTGCATATAACCGTTACCTACCATGATAAGTCATATTTTTGGACTTACGCTTTAAAAGTGTACGAAAGCGCCATGCAAGGCAAAAAGCGTCGGGACAAATTAAAAGCGTTCAGAAAAAATAATTTTATTTGTTAAAGCTTTATTTTTTATGCTTCCGTTAATATTCTAATATTCTAATTTACACCGCTAAAGAGACTGACATATACATATTATTTCATTTGACCTCATTTTTAGGGTTTTAATAATAATTTATGACATGCATAAAGCTGACTGTCGATAACTGCCTCCACCTGTCGATAACTGCCTCCGAGAAAGACATTTTAAATTTCCATACGACACTCGCAATTTTAAAGAGTCCAGCCAGGATCTGGCAAAAAAATAAAGAAGGTAACCTCTTTGTGTGTTTCCCGGTATAAGATTTAATCAGGTCATGATCTACACTTGAAAAATAATCCATTCATTCTTAAACTGTCGATAACTGCCGACTTTGCTCTACACCAAATTTTTCCTCATTTCCGGTAGCGAAAATTTTAAAGCAACACCCCTACCATAGGAGCGAGCTTCGCTCGCTTATCACTGTTGACATGGTGATAATGGAATTGAAAACGAAACCACTTTCTGTTACAAACTGAACCGCATTATCTCGTGTTGGGTGGAAACGTTGTGTGGTTAACCGGATAGATCCAATAGAAGAAAATTCAATGATTACTCGCTTCCGTGATCAGTATACAAAGTTACATTTATGGAACATGGAACCATATGACACTGTATTATATTTTGACGCTGATATATTTGGTTATTCGTAACATTGATACTCGTTCATCCGAACAAAACTGAATACCAACGATTAATACAACTAAAGAATGACTCGTCTATAAAGTTCTGTCATCCGTGGTCAGAGCAAGGATTCCTTAATGCTGTGTACGAAAATCAATGGTGGGAGTTAGGATTTATAAACGAACAAGTAGACGATATACGTGTTATACATTATACGTTATCAAAACCATGGCATTGTGGACAGACGGTTCTAAAAATATGTGAGTTTTGGAAAAATGCTACGGCAGACATAATTGTATGACCGTAAAAGACGATTTGATTAGTTCATTGACTAAAACAAGATACAATTAGCTCTAAAATGAAGATTAAATTTACATGAAAAAAATAAATTCTCACTAAAATGCCGTATAAATAGTTTTTTGTTCAGTCATTTAAAGTCAGAATGTTTCCCTTATATGAAATAAGAAAAAAAAGGAAAATTTGACACCTACCCGCCGACCTCAACTTTTAGATCATGCTGGCGGCAGAAATATGTGTATTTTTGTTGGCCTCAGGACATAGTAAAACTAAAACTATGCTGAATGATTAAACACCATGTCAACCAAGTGACAAGACTTAAATCGAAATCGAGATCAACAACTTCAAAAAATAATCCGAAAAAATTTTGGAGTATTATAAATAAATGTACACAGTAAAAGCCAGCAAATGGTGATATTCATTTGGAAGAATTGTATAATTATTAGCTCACCTGGCCAAAGGCCATGTGAGCTTTTGCCATCACTCGGCATCCGTCGTCCATCGTCCGTCCGTTAACTTTTATTCAAAGATCTTCTCCTCTGAAACTACTGGGCCAATACTAACCAAACTTGGCTTGAATCATTACCAGGTTATGCACTTTCAAGTTTGTGATTTTTATGTCCGTAGACCAAACAACATGGCCGCTGTTACTAAAAATAGAACATAGGGGTAAATTGCTGTTTTTTTGCAAATTACTCGAAAACCGTTACAGATATTAAAAATCTGACCGGAATAAAAATGATCAGCATGATGAGATCTACCCACTATGCAATTTTGAAGAAAATCTTAAAACCAGTCTCGGAGTTATAGCCCTTTTTCCGTAAAATTTTCAAAATTTTGTATTTTTTATTTTTTATTTCAAAAAGTGTAACAGATTTAGGTCAAGTGTAAATTGAAAAAATGTTCAGCATATCAAGATCTACCCATCCTGAAATTTTGAAGAAAATCCATAAACCCTTGTAGGAATTATTGCCCTTTTTTCATCGATTTTTTGTCCCCCGCCGCACCGCGACGGTGGGACATAGTAATGGTCTGCGTCCGTCCGTCCGTCCGTCTGTCTGTCACACTTTCTTGTAGACGCAACTCCTCGGAAACCGTGTATTGGATTATGTTCAAATTTTGTAGGATTGTTAGTCACTATATGTACTAGATCATATCGCACTGCCATTTTGATTCGTCAATTATTAAAGGAGTTATGGGACTTTGACCATTTTTAGCAATACTATACAACTGGAGATCTTGTGGACGCAACTCCTCGGAAACCGTGTATTGGATTTTGTTCAAATTTTGTAGGATTGTTAGTCACTATATGTACTAGATCATATCGCAC
>MJUU01067302.1:11121-46771 GCA_002080025.1 Modiolus philippinarum | reverse complement strand
ATATATATATATATATATATATAAACAACTTCATAAAAAATAACTTGTATCATAATTATATATCATAATTATATATAAGTTTTAATAAAAGTGTTATACGTAACTGACACACAGGAGTCAATAATTCCTAAGCTTACTCAAAGAAGGATAACTCTAGTTGAAATAAGAACAAGTTATGTATATAAATTAAATAACACTGTTGCATGAATGTTGAACCTAAAGGGGAAATTGAGAACATGATCTTCATTGAATGACATAACATCCCTCCACTTAGTCAAAATTTACAACTAATTAAGCATTACATAATTCATCTGGAAATGGGACATAGGCCAACGACCCAAAATTGAAAAAGGGTACTATCTCAGATTAAAAGAAATCAGATTAATTGGTAATACATAAGTTTCAAAAGAGGTGACAGTGGAAAATATCAAGCATCCTTTAAGTAAAACTATATCCACAAATTTATAAACTCATGGCATTAAGTCATTAAAAGTTTGACAACATGGTCCAAATACAATAAATTGGCAATACGGGTAGGTTTTCTGTTCCATCCTTTTATCTTTTAAATCTAATATTGTCCAGTCATGGATTTTAATAATAATATGATTGTAGTATACAACTCAGTATACTTGTAAGTGTACCCTTAAAGTTAAAAACATTTTAATCAATGCAGGTGAAAAAAGTAGTAATAAACTTATTAATAATTTATACAATTATCATAGCCATAATTAAGTTTGTAATGCACAAATTGAACAAAGTTTGTAATGCACAAATTAAAGAAAGTTTATAATGATAACTAATTATTAAGTTATACATCTTGGATTTTATATCATGATGACCATAATTAAGTTTGTATTTTTCACAAATTAAAGAAAGTTTATAACGCACACATTGAAATAACTAATTTGTAACACAAATTAACTGTCACTGACACTGGCTTATCAAGGCATTGCATAGTGCAGCATTCCAGTAGAGTTGAAGAGCGTCGGCTGTCGCACGGACAAAGATGTCTGTAACATCTGAGGTGGTAAGCTGTTCATATGTGGTGGAAAGTTGTTCATCTGTTGAAGGCGGACATAGAATTCGGGCATCGCAGGCTGATAATGTTGACTTGGAATCACAGACTGAGTCGGTAGTGGATAATTAGGATTAGGATTAATCAATTTATTCAAATCCGTTTCAGTGAAAATAACATGCTTTACATCTCAATTACCTGTCACATAAATTTTACCATCCCATACTGATGTTTTCTTAAGTTTGTTTTGTCTAACAGCTGATCTGGACAAGTATGCAACTTTGGCTCTGGATTAAGTCAAGTCCTGACTTATTCCAACTCCTTTCAGATCTTCAACTTTTCTAATGTTTTGGGTAGCTCTCAATAGTTCAGATCTGTTTCTGGAATGTGTAAATCGTGCGATAATTTGTCGATGACCTTTTACTGTTAGTAAACGATGAGAAACGCTTATATCATTTGGCTCTAAATGTACATTTAGTTTGCGTGCTATTTCACATACTATGTTTGTTGTATCCTCATCCTGATTTTGGGGAACACCACTAATGCGAACACAGCTTTTGCGACTGTGTTGTTCCAGGTCGTCAACTTTATTATGCAAATAAATTTATCATTGGATAGACACGCGTGTCAATGTTTGCATGTTTACATATCTTGTGTCGTTAAATGTTCATGTTATCTACAGTGTCGATTTGTTTTTATAGTTTGTGTCATTTAATGTTCATGTTAAGACGTCTTTATTTGTATTTGTTGTTTTTTATCAGTGTGTTTTCATATGTTGTATCACTTCATGTTGATATATTAACGTACCTGTTAATATTTGTTGTTCACATCAGTGTGTTTTCATATGTAGTATCACTCAATATTAAGATTTTAACATTTATGCTTGTATTTGGTATTCACATTCATAGGTTTTAATAGTTTGCATCATTTAATATTGATATATTAACGTTTCTGTTTATATTTGTTGTTCACATCAGTGTGTTTTCATATGTTGCATCACTTAGTGTTAACGTTTTTACATTTTTGCGTTTATATTTGGTTTATTTTGTCTCCAGTGTCAATTTGTTTTCATAGTTTGTGTAACTTTTTGTTGATGTTTAGATTTTTTTATTTGTATATGTTGTTCATATCTGTATTTTCATATGTGGTATCACTTCATGTTGATCTTTAACCATGTGTGTTTGTATCTATTGTTCATATTGTCTTCAATATCAATTTATTTTCATATTTTCTGTTACTTAATGATAATGTTGATGCTTGAATTTGTAGTTTATATTGTCTTAAATATCAATTTGTTTTCACTTGACGTCTATTTTCGTCTTCTACTTGTTAACATTCATAACTTAATATGTTAATATACTATGTGTTCATAGTCATGAATTGTCTTATGTTTATATCAATGCCGTTGATGATTTGTGTCAATTCTTAGTTAATGTTCATTATGTGTTTTCAGTGAAATATGATATCCATCAGTATTTATAGGTAACAGATATGATAAGGGTGAGGGTTATACATAGGGGTTAGAGTTATATATAAGGATTAGAGTTATATATAAGGGTTAGAGTCACTGTTATATATATATAGGGTTCTATAGCAAAGGTTTGGGATTAATGTTTAGGGTTATTGTTATGTACATAGGGGTTACAGTTATTACATAAGGGTTATACACTATGGTTAGGGTTATATACATTAGGGTTAAGGTTACTATAATATATAAATAAGGCTAAGGGTTATACATAAGGGTTAGGGTTATTTTTATATACATAAGTGTTGACTGTGATATACAATAGTGAAAGGGTTACGGTTTTATACATAAGGGTAAGGGTAACTGTTATATACATAGGGGTTAGGGTTTTATACATAAGGGTTAGGGTTATATACATAAGGGTTAGGGTAAATACATTATGGATAGGCTTAGGTTTCGGGTTAGTATTAAGTTTAGCATGAGACCAAAGCCTAAGGCGACCTAGGAAAGTACCCTGGATAGAGGTAGGGCGAGACCAAAATTTACCAATGAAGGCATCTTAAACAGAAGTAGGGTGAAGCTAAAGATGAGGAGCACGGGTAGGTCAAAGACACACTTAAGTACATTAGCATTAGCATAATAAGACCTCGACAGCACCTCGATACTTTGGGAGGGAAAAATCAAAGCAGCCCTAAAATATTTAACAAAGGCAAATAACACCTCGACACTTTGAGGGAAAAACTAATAGCCATAAAATATTTTACAAAGAATGCAATATGACATGGGTCAAAAAGTCCCTCCCAATCGGAGGGAAAATCGAAAACATTTAACATAGGGCCTATGGGTCTCAACTAGCGTGTTCTACTACTCCGGTATATTTGAAGATCCCCTTGTAGTAAGAACTCTGTCCAACCTCCATGAAAATTACGTCATTGTCCTTGCAAACAAAGCTTCTAACAACATACTGTTTGTGTGTAAGAAACACTATCTCGACTGCTTTGTGAAGGAGATGGGCATCAACAGTTCATCTGGAAACCCTGCATAAAAGCTAATGATGAGAACAATCAATTCCCTTACATCTAATTGGTACATAAACTTAATAAGAATTCAAACAAACAGAGATCATTGCCGGGTCTTCCAGATGCACCACTAAACCTCTTTCATAGATCCTCAGTACTTTGTTGATCTCAGTCAGAGATGGCCTGAAAAATTACTGTAATAAAGCTTACTCCACAAGCGGTGTGAATCAAATGTGGTTTCTTAAAAATTCAAAAGACCTCCTTGAACTGCTATCTTCAACCAGTCTTACACATTGCCATAGCATTCAATTTTTTTACTTTTCTACACTTTATTCAACCCTGCCACACAATAAACTGAAAACAGTAATTGAAGATTAATACATCAATTTTACTGCACAAAAATGGAGAACGCCGATACAGCTATTTAATTATACGGAAAGACAAGACATATTTTGTTAAGAACCACACTGATTCAAACAAGAAGTACGCTGAGATTGACATAATCAAAATGTTAGAATTTCTTATCTACAATATTTTTGTCGAATTCGGAGGTCGTGTTTTTCAACAGACAGTAGGGATTCCTATGGGAACAAACTGTGCGCCGCTTTTAGCTGACCTTTTCCTTTACTCGAAGTTTTTACAAGGGCTTATCCAAAGAAAACAAAAACATTTAGCCCAGTCTTTTAATTTCTGCATCCGCTACATAAGCGATGTACTTTCTCTTAAGAATCCTAAATTTAAGGAGTATTTACATCAGATCCATCCAAATGAGCTTGAAATTAAAGAAACAACTCAAACACCTACTTCAGCTTCGTACCTAGATCTTTTATTGTATATTGACGAAGATAGACGTTTGAAATCTAAGCTATAAGACAAGAGTAATGATTTTAATTTCCCAATTGTGAATTTTCCCTTTCTTAGCAGCAATATACCTACCTCTCTAGCCTATGGAGTGTACATTTCACAGTTGATTCGTTACTGTAGAGCGTGTAGTTTGTACAGTGATTTTTTGAACAGAGCAAAAACACTGTCCCAAAAGCTGCTTAGTCAGGGATTTGTTCAACCTATGTTAATTTCATCCCTCAAGAAATTCTATGGCTTTCACATGACATCATTGAAAGATATGACGTGTCATCATCCCAAATGAAAGTGGACATTTTCAGCTAGATTCACGTCTTCCCGGATTTGACTACCGACATTGACATTTTCCCGGATTGAATCACTCACAGTGTGACGGGTGCTGTTAACAGAGCAGGACATGCTTACCCTTCCGGAGCACCTGGAGTTCACACTGTGAGTGTCTTTGTTTTGAATGTTGTAATTTCTCTTTCTGTGCTTTGTATCTCTCTAACGTCATTGTTTTTTGTGTTCAACGTCATTGTTTTCTGTGTTCTCGTTTTGGCAGTGTCCTTGGACTTCGATTTCTGTAAATTTCACCCCTGTGTTCCTTCGGTATGCTACTGCCTTTTTTGCCAGGGTATAACTAACAAATACATCGAGTGGTTTCGATAGAAATAAGTAATAGTATGATCAATATCCAACATTATAACCATTGATATTGATATTTTTAATATAACAAAAACCACGTCTCTATTCCTGATTGACAGATGTGGTAACTGTGTACATTGCATTGTTCCGCCAATTTTGCCTTTGAAATTGTGTGCTGTTGAAATACTATCTACAAAGTTTCTGGTGTCAAATAGTTCAGAACGTCCGTGCATATAGCAGTGGAGATTTTGGGGTTTTATATAGAAACTCTCTATTTTAAAACTGACCAACCAAATGTCATATCTTAAATTTTAAAACTGACCAACCAAATGTCATATCAAATCAAATATTTGGAAGACTAAAATCAAAAAGATGTGTGTAAAACTTGACAGAGAACAAAAAACCAATTGGATCTAAAATGAAAAGCCAAAATTAGCTTAAGACAGAGCTTTAACCCAGGAGATACCCCTAAGTTTAAATAATATTTTTTTCCTATAATTAGACATTGCAAGATTTTAAATAATTCTATTTCGGTCAGTACCAAATTACTAGACGATTTGGTTTTTATCTCGAAAGCCATGAAATGGCTGGAGAGATTTCAATATGACAAGAAAAAAATTACGTGATGCTTCAAGCCTATTAACAGCCCTAAAATATGATTTTCGTGCTTCCGATAAAATATAGTGCTCAAGTTTCTTTCAAGATCGTATACGTTGTTTATTTAAGTTATATTTCTTCATGTTCTTGAGTTGAATGCGGTGTTGTTATATTAAATTGAAAACAATGTGAATAATTATCAAATTACTCGTTTTTTATATTGCGTCTCGGATCAACGAGCCTGCCGCGCATTAATATGTCAAAGATGAAAGAAGTAATAACTGTGTTTGGATGCAAACACAAAGTCTACCAAACGAACTCCCATAATCATCAAATTCGGAGCACCCTTAATTCCCCCATTTTTCCATTTCCATGGTAACGGCAGTCATTTTGAAAAATTTTGAACCAAAATATCTTCTACACATCTTGTACAATCTTCCTGTAAAATTTCATCCAATTTGGAGCATTGAATTTTCCCGCCTTTTTTCAGTTTCCATGGCAACGGCCGTCATTTTGAAAATTTCAAGACCGGATTGCACATCTACACATGGTCCTCTATCACAGTGTCAAGTTTCATTAAGATCGGTGGTAAGACGGCTGAGAACGAGGGCGGACACACTTGCGGGAGAAGAAAAAGAAAGAAAGAAAGAAGAATAACGAGTGTTAATATGTTTGCATGTAAGTCACCCAAACCAAATTCCATACCAAATTGCTTTTTGAAAGAATGCTGTGTTGTATATTTATCACCAATGATTGTAATAATGTGTTTTAAAATATTTGTTTCTATTCCTTATGTAAGAACTAGTGTCATAAACTCATTATCTTTTCGTCTATTAGTGTTAGTAGTAATTTGATTACCAGGTAAACACTTCATTAGTATATGTACTGGATTGCTTCAGAAAGGAGGTAGCGTCATAATGGTTTCATTATTGATTCATTGATGAAACCAACATTCAAAGCTTAATATGTTCATTCATTGATACTTTAACGTGAAATAAAGCTATAGGGCTGTGACCTTGACCTTTGACCTTGACCTCATTTTGAAAGTCCAGACTTCCTGAACATTTTGTACGTTGAATGTCTTTTTGTATCTTCAATGGTATTTGAGCTATAAGCAAAAAACGCAAAATTCGGACATCAAAATCGGTTTTCGTTCCATAAAACGAAAACGGTTGGTCCGATAATTTTGGACCCCATGTAACAAATGTAGATCTTAACAAGACACACATTTTTGCCTTTACATGTTATCAGCTATCTATTACGGTTTATGAGTTATTGCAAAAACAAGGTCTAGGGTCAAAGTTCAAAGTGACCAATGACCTTTGACCATGGCATTTTTGAATGTAACACATATCACCTAAATTGAATGGAAAAGGTTTCAGGTTTCTATTACTTACCGTTTTTGAAGAAAGCATGCTAAAAGAGGTGACGAAACTTTCAAGGAGCATAACTCTTGAACGTTGCATCATAGAATTTCGGTCCACATGTAACGAAGGTCCGTCATGACCTTATAAACATTTTTGCCATGACAATTAATCAGCTATCATTTACAGTTTTCGAGATATTCCAATCACAAGATTTGAGGTCAAAGTTCAAAGTGACCAATGACCGTGGTCATTTTGGAAATTCAAAGACCTTCTGGCACATCTTGGGGTGGTTGTCTACATTGGTGCCATGTTTCATTAAGTTTGGAATATCCATCTCTGAGATAATGTTTGGACAAAGTTTGAAAAATCCATTGAGGAATAATAATAATAACTAGTTTTAATTGTGTTTGGATGTAAACACAAGAAGTCTCCCAAACGAACTCCCATATCAGAATTCAAAGGCTTTAGATGAGATCCACAGATTTTAAACATCCTTCCTGTTAAATTTCATTCAATTATGAGCACTTAGGATTTTCCCGCCTTTTTACGGTTTCTATATCAACGTTCATCATTTTGAAGTCTTGGAGACTGGAACCCAATTGTTCATATGTTAGGCAACCTTCCTATAAAATTTCATCCAATTCTGAGCACTTTGATTTTCCCGCCTTTTTTACCGTTTCCATGGCAACGGTCGCCATTTTGGAAATTCTGAAAACTTTAGGATCAATTTTGGGTCCTTATCTATCATGCCATGAAGTTTCAAGAAGTTTGGGTCACTGGTCCCTGAGAAATCGTGCGGACAATTACGAGGCGGAAAACGGAAGAAGAAAAATAATAATAATAAGATTAACAAGTGATAACTGTGTTCGCAAGCGAAACACAAAAGTCTCCCAAACGAACTCCCATATCGGATTTTAAGGCTACGAGACTCCCTTTGAAAAAAAAATTTGGGCAGGGGTTCCCCTTATAAATTAATTTACACATATTGCTGAAATCAAATTATTACATGCAAAAAAAAAAACACTTTTTCTCAAAACTTTAAGTTTCTGGCTTGGTTTCCATGCCAACCAAATGCACCATTATCCTTTAAATCCAACATTATACCTTGTTTCAAAAAAAAAAAAAATTGGGAACATGTATATCTGTAATAAAAATACAACAATTAGCAATTGTCAACAGTAATAACAATTTTCTCAAAAAGTTTTTTGTATAGTTTCCATGGCAACCATAGCTATTTTGATATCTCCCCATCCATCACAATCAATTTTAAACCCCCTTCCAAAAAAATTTGGGCAGGGGTTCCCCTTATAATATAAGTAATACATATTGCTGTAATCAAAATACTATTATGAACAAAAACTCCTATTTTCCCAAAATTTCTATCTTTTGGTATGGTTTCCATGGCAACGGTTGTTATTTTGAAATTTCCAATACCCTAAAACTCTTTCTTACATGACACACACCTTTTTTATGAAGTTTCATTTAGCTATTATTAAAAGTTTTTGAGATACAGTGAGAAGTATGGTGCAAAACATTCAAAATTTCATTTTCCAATATGGTTAACATTGGACAATCCCATCCCTTTTTGAGCCCCCCAAATGTACTCTAAATGGACCCCCTCCTGGAAAAACAATCAATGTTAACCCCCCTTCCAAATAAACAATTGGGCAGGGGTTCCCCTTATAATCTAAGTATTACATATTGCTGTAATTAAAATACTATTATGAACAAAAACTACTATTTTCCCAAAATGTCCATCTTTTGGTATAGTTTCCATGGCAACGGTTCTAATTTTGAAATTTCCAATACCCTAGAACTCTTTATTACATGACAAACACCTTTCGTATGAAGTTTCATTGAGCTATTATTAAAAGTTTTTGAGATACAGTGAGAAATATGGTGCAAACCATTCAAAATTTCATTTTCCCATAGGGTTAACATTGGACAAACCACCACTTTTTGAGCCCCCAAATGTACCCTAAATGGACCCCTCCTGGAAAAATGTTTCCTGATTGCACATCTGTATGTATGGGGCTAACATCCTACAAAGTTTCAAAGCCCTAGGTGTTATAATCTCTGAGATCTGGGTCGGACAAGTTCATTGCGACTGGAATAAAGAAGGATGGAAGAATAACAAGTTATAACTGTGTTCGCAAGCGAAGCACAAAAGTCTCCCAAACGAACTCCCATATCGGATTCTTGGCAATTATGAGACCCCCTTTTAACAAAAATTTGAGCAGGGATTCCCCTTATAATCTACTTTATACATATAGTTAAATCAACAATAAAATACAGATGAAAACACGTTTTTCTCAAAATTGTAGCTTTTTGGTTTGGTTTCCAAGGCAACCAAATGCTCAATTATGCAGTACAACTAATTCTAAATCATGTTTAAAAAAAAATTTGGGCAGGGGTTCCCCTTATAACCTCAATAATATATATATCGGATTCTTGGCAATTATGAGACCCCCTTTTAACAAAAATTTGAGCAGGGATTCCCCATATAATTTACTTTATACATATAGTTTAAATCAATCATAACATTCAGAAGAAAACACGTTTTTCTCAAAATTATGGCTTTTTGGTTTGGTTTCCAAGGCAACCAAATGTTCAATCATGCAGTACAAGAAATTCTAAAACTCGTTTAAAAAAAATGGGCAGGGGTTCCCCTTATAACCTAGATAATACATATAGCTGTAAGAAAAATACAATTATCAACATTAAATACTATTTTCTCAAAATTTCAATTTTTTGGCATGGTTACCATGGCAACGGTACTAATTTTGAAATTCCCAATCCTGTTGAACTTTATCTGACAATTTTGAAGCATCTAGTGTTAATAGTTTTTAGCTAACCTGGCCAAAGGCCATGTGAGCTTTTGCCATCACTCGGCGTCCGTCGTCCGTCCGTCCGTCCGTCTCGTCCGTTAACTTTTGTTCAAATATCTTCTCCTCTGAAACTACTTGATCAATGTTAACCAAACTTGACCTGAATCATCACCAGGGTATGCACTTTCAAGTTTGTGATTTTTATCTCCGTAGGCCAAACAACATGGCCGCTGTTACTAAAAATAGAACATAGGGGTAAATTGCTCTTTTTTGCAAATAACTCAAATTAACAATGAAGGGATATGGAGTAAATGCAAATGAGACAAAATCTCTACAAATACATGGTAAAACACAGCAATGGAACAACGCTTTTATTGTTGTTCTTCATCTTGAAGTCACCATGAGGCCTTCAACAATGAGCATTACTCATACCTCATAGCAAGTTCAAGACGGCCCCTAGCACCGGTTTGAGCGGTATTCATTGCTAATTGCTGAGCAACGCTACATCCATGTCTTTTTATCCTTTGATCCATGGATGCGGGATCGTCAACAAACATAAACTTAACTGGCAAAGTGTTCTTACAATCGCTGCCATCAATTTCCCGACAAAAAGACTAGTAGAGAACAATCACAACATTTAAACAACCACATGGCACTCATCGAGCCAATTGTAAGAAAACTTGGCATTTTATATATAAAAATCATGAGACGTGGGCACAATAAACAGGTGGTCAGAAAAACAATTTTGAATAACAAAAAATTAAAAAGCCAAAATTTGAAAGAATGATAGTGCATTCATATGAGAAATTCTCTCAAAAACAAGTGCACCATAACTGTAATGTATATAGAGCATAAACCAATACAGATATCAAAATTCTGACATGGGGTAAAAATGATCAGCATGATGAGATCTACCCACTCTGCAATTTTGAAGAAAATCTGAAACCCATCTCGGAGTTATGGCCCTTTTTCCGTAAAATTTTCAAAATTTTTGCATTTTTTATTTTTTATTTCAAAAAGTGTAACAGATAGAGGTCAAGTGTAAATTGCAAAAATGTTCAGCATATCAAGATTTACGCAACCTGAAATTTTGAAGAAAATCCATAAACCCTTGTAGGAGTTATTGCCCTTTTTTCACCAAATTTTTAAAATATTCATATTTTTCGATTTTATTTCCAAAACAATAGAAGATGAAGATTAAGTGTAAAATTATGAAATGTTTGCCATGCTGAGGCGACTTTAAAACTTGTATTGAAAATAGTTCGTAGACAGCCAAAAAAGGCGGGAAAATTCAAGATTGTCCGATTTCAATGAAATTTGGTTTCCAAATAGATATTGATGTTGCGACTTCAAAACCTGTGTGGAAAATTGTTCGTTGACCGCCATTTTCAAAATGGCCGCCAAAAGGCGGGAAAATTCAACATTGTCCGATTTCAATGAAATTTGGTTTCCAAATAGATATTGTTGTTGCGACTTCAAAAACCTGTGTTGAAAATAGTTCGTTGACCGCCATTTTCAAAATGGCCGCCAAAAAAGGCGGTATAAATTCAACATTGCCCGATTTCAATGAAATTTGGTTTCCAAATAGATATTGATGTTGCGACTTCAAAACCTGTGTTGAAAATTGTTCGTTGACCTCCTTTTTCAAAATGGCCGCCAAAAAAGGCGGGAAAATTCAACATTGTCCGATTTCAATGAAATTGGGTTTCCAAATAGATATTGATGTTGCGACTTCAAAACCTGTGTTGAAAATTATTTGCTGACCGCCATTTTAAAAATGGCCGCCAAAAAAAGGGGGAAAATTCAACATTGTTTGATTTCTATGAAATTTGGTTTCCAAATAGATATTGATGTTGCGACTTCAAAACCTATGTTGAAAATAGTTCGTTGACCGCCATTTTCAAAATGGCTGCCAAAAAAGGCGGGAAAATTCAACATTGTCCGATTTCGATGAAATTTGGTTTCCAAATAGGTATTGAGGTTGCAACTTCAAAGCTGATGTCAAAAATTGTTTGTTGACCACCATTTTCAAAATGGCCGCCTATAAAGGCGGAAAAATTCAACATTGTCCGATTTCAATGAAATTTGGTTGCCAAATAGGTATTGATATCACAACTACAAAACAGATGTTAACAATTGTTTGTTGACTCCCATTTTCAAAATGGTCGCCAAAAAAAGGCGGGAAAATTCGACATTGTCCAGTTTCAATATAATTTGGTTTCCAAATAGGTATTGATGTTGCAACTTCAAAACCAATGTTGAAAATTATTTGTTGACTGTCATTTTCAAAATGGCCACCAAAAAAGGCGGGAAAATTGTTTGTTGACCGCCATTTACATAATGATGCCTCTGTTTCAAAACTGGTGTCTAAGCAGTCCTTAGCAAGAGCGTTTTTTGTCAATAAAGCCCAACAAAGAAAAATAGTACATGATCAGACTTTAAATACTGTTCAAGATATTGGTGGTGTTTGAGGTACTAAAGTTTAAGAGACTGATGATCAACTGTATAACTTACAATGTTACCACGATTGTGGCAACTGAAAGCCAGGTGAGCGATACAGGCTCCTGGGAGCCTCTAGTTAAGTTACAGTGAAACGTTCAAAATTTCAATTTCCCATAGAGTTACTATAGGATGACCCCACCACTTTTTGAGCCCCCAAATATACCCTTATTGGACCCTCCTTGGAAAAATTTTTACTGTTTGCACATCTAGATATATGGGCCTAATGTCCTGCCAAGTTTGGAAGCTCTAGGTCAAATGGTCTCTGAGTCTGAGAAAATCAATAACCAAGTTCATTGCGACGAGAAGAAAGGGAAAGAAGAATAATAATAACAAGTTATAACTGTGTTCGCAAGCGAAACACAAAAGTCTTCCAAACGAACTCCCATATCAGATTCCTGGGCATTATAAAACCCCCTTTCAAAACAAATTTGAGCAGGGGTTCCCCTCATAATTTACTTTATAAATATAGTTGAAATCAAAAGATAACACACAGCAGAAACACGTTTTTCTCAAAATTATAGCTTTTTGACTTGGTTTCCATGGCAACCAAATGCTCAATTACGATGAATTTCATACCTTGTTTTAAAAAAAAATCGGGCAGAGGTTCCCCTTATAACCTAATTAATACATATAGCTGTAATAAAAATACAAACGTGCTTTCTAAAAATTTCAATTTTTTGTATGGTTTCCATGGCAACAGTACTAACTTTGAAAATTATAGCTTTTTGGCTTGGTTTCCATGGCAACCAAAGGCTCCATTATCCATAACAATGAATTTCATACCTTGTTTCAAAAAAAATTTGGACAGGGGTTCCCCTTATCACCTAAATAATACATATAGCTGTAATGAAAAAACAATTATCAATAATAAATGCGTTTTCTCAAAATTTCACTTTTTTGTATGGTTTCCATGGCAACGGTTCTAATTTTGAAATTTCTAATCCTATGGGACCTTTCTTACATGACAAGCATCTTTCCTATGAAGTTTCATGGAGTAACAGTCACTAGTTTTCAAGATACAGTGAAAATATGGTGAAAAAAATTCAAAATTTCATTTTCCCATAGGGTTAACATGGAGGACCCCACCCCTATTTGAGCCCCCAAATGTACCCTTAATGGACCCCAATCTACAATTTTTTTTAGATGATGCACAACTAGATATATGGGGCTTACATGCTACAAAGTTTCAAAAGTCTAGGATAAAAGGTCTCCGAGATCTACTCTGGACAAGTTCATCTGGACAAGAAGAAAGAAAGAAGAAGAATAACTAGATTTGCAATTGCAAGCAATAGCCGATGTCGCCCCTGACAGCCAATTCGATGAGTCCAGCTTGTTTGCAGCATCAACATCTACCTAGAAATCAAATTTCGTTGAAATCGGACGAAGTTGAATTTTTAACGTATTTCGGCAGCCATCTTGGGAAAGGCGGCCATGTTGAAAAAAAAATTTCCTTGCATACCCACCTCCAGATAGTGATCCAACTTTGTACCAAGTATGGATGAATTCTGTCAAAGCATGATTGAGAAAATATCAATTTTTGTGAAAATTTGACGAATTTCGAATTTTTCATATTTTGGTAGCCATCTGGAAAATGGCGGCTGCTTTGAAAAAATTTCCTTCCATGCACCTCTCCAGATAGTGATCCAACTTTGTACGAAATATGAATGATATCTGTCCAGGCATCTTTGAGAAAATAGGCGGACAAAAATCCTTGGAAGAAAGAAAGAATAATGAAAAATAATAATAACAAGATATAACTGTGTTCGCAAGCGAAACACAAAAGTCTCCCAAACGAACACCCATATCGGATTTCTGGGCATTATAAAACCCCCTTTCAAAAAAAAAATTGAGCAGGGGTTCCCCTTATAACCTTACTAATACATAATAGCTGTAAAAGGAAAAAAATCTAAATTTCATTTTTCCCATAGGGTTAACATGGAGGACCCCCCCTTTTTGAGCCCAAAAAGTACCCTTAATGGACCCCTATCTGACAAATTTTTAGATGTTGCACAACTAGATATATGGGGCTAACATCCTACAAAGTTTGAAAGCTTTAGGTCATATGGTCTCTGAGATCTGTTTCGGACAAGTTCATGCGGACGAGAATAAAGAAAGAAGAATAATAATAAGAAACGCAACAAAAACAGTAAGTCTCCCAACTTCGTTTGGGAGACTTAATAACAAAGAAACGGACCAAAAACAATATGTCGTCCCGACTACGTCAGGGGCGACATGACAAGATATAACTGCGTTCGCAAGCGAAACACAAAAGTCTCCCAAATGAACTCCCATATCGGATTCCTGGGCATTATAAAACCCCCTTTCAAAAAAAATTTGAGCAGGGGTTCCCCTTATAACCTAACTGATACAACAAAATATACATAAAAGCTGTAATAGGAAAAAAATAAAAAATTTCATTTTCCCATAGGGTTAACATGGAGGACCCCACCCCTTTTTGAGCCCCCAAAAGTTCCCTTAATGGACCCCTATCTGATAAAATTTTTCAATGTTGCACAACTAGATATATGGGGTTAACATCCTACAAAGTTTGAAAGCTTTAGGTCATATCGTCTCTGAGATCTGTTTCGGACAATTTCATGCGGACGAGCAAGCAATAGCTGATGTCACCCCTGACAGCAAATAAGAGGATTGCAGCTTGTTCGCAGCATCAAAATCTACCTAGAAATCATTTTTTGTTGAAAATGAATTAATCATCCAATTCTGAGTACTTTGATTTTCCTGCCTTTTTTGTCGTTTCCATTGCAACCGGTGCCATATTGAAGTCTTATACATCAGAAATCTTTCCCCATGTCCTAAGCAACCTTTCTGTAAATTTTCATCCAATTCTGAGCACATTGATTTTCCAGCCTTTTTGCCGTTTCCATGGCAACCAGTGCCATATTGAAGTCTTGGACATTGGAAACATTTCCTCCATGTCCTATACAACTTTTCTGTAAATTTTCATCCAATTTTGAGCACTTTGATTTTCCCGCCTTTTTTGCCGTTTCCATGGCAACCGGTGCCATATTGAAGTCTTGGACATCGGAAACCTTTCCCTCATGTCCTAAGCAACCTTTCTGTAAATTTTCATTCAATTCTGAGCACTTCCCGCCTTTTTTGCCATTTCCATGGCAACCGGTGCCATTTTGAAAAATTTTGGTGGTGCATGCACATCTTCTCTTAGTGGTCCAACTTTGTGCCAAGTATCAATGAGTTCTGTTGAAGCATCTCAGAGAAAATCCCTGGACAAAAATAGGTGGAAGAAAGAAACAATAATGAATAATAATAATAATAATAATAAAGAAACAGGCAAAGAACAATATGTCGTCCCGACTACGTGTGGGGCGACATAATAAGAAACGCAACAAAAACAATAAGTCTCAAACTTCACTTGGGAGACTTAATAATAAGAAACGCGACAAAAACAATAAGTCTCCCAACTTCGTTTGGGAGACTTAATAATAAGAAACGCAACAAAAACAATAAGTCTCCCAAACTTCGTTTGGGAGACTTAATAATAATAAGAAACACAACAAAAACAATAAGTCTCCAACTTCGTTTGGGAGACTTAATAAGAAATGCAGCAAAAAGAATAAGTCTCCACAATCTTCGTTTGGGAGACTTAATAAGAAACAGAGTAAAAACAAAAAGTCACCAAACTTCGTTTTGGTGACTTAATAAGAAGAAGAAGAAGAAACGGAGCAGAAACTATAAGTCTCTCCAAACTTCGTTTGGGAGACTTAATAAATAACATTTGTGACATGTATATTTCATGTATTTATAGCAATGAAATCGACATGCATACGAAATCACACAATCCGATTATTTTCACGTATTACAGAATAACTTAATACATACAGACGTATGCAGCAGTTCTTTGGATGACTACGAAGTTTTTCCACGTGTAGATTTTCAGGGCTTTTCAGGGCTTTTCAGCTCCATCGGAGTTTTGATTAAATACCTGTTGCATACCAGCAGAGGTATCGCCCCAGTAGTAATAAATAACTAAAGCCGCTCTTACACTACACCGTATAACACAAACGTATGAGGAACGGATGATTATCATTTTTATACGGTGGTAAATATATTTGTTCGTTCACGAATTACAATGAAAACGCACAGTACGTACATCGTACATGCGCAGTCCTGGCACCGAATAAACCGAACTCGCACCCAACTGATACCGGTGAATGTACGGCAGGTTTACGTTTTGTTCGGTTACCATGTGTTGTATATGTTACAGTGAATTTGTAAAATCAGGGATTTTGTAAAATCCCTGAAATAATTAGTGATTTTGTAAAATCACTGGCCATTTTAGTGATTTTATAAAATCACTCAAATTGTCAGGGATTTTGTAAAATCCCTGAAAATATTGTTAGGGATTTTACAAAATCACTGATTTAATGTTAAATTTTTCGAGAAAGATGTTGGTATAATAAAACAAATATACAAAAGTACAAATGTAATGATTATAGGCCTACAGAATTGAATAACTTATAAATTATCAGATCTTGCACAAAATCAGAAATATATACTGTTTTCATTGAAATTTGCACAAATAAATTCAGAATGTTGTGCAGTTTTATTGTTTATTCAGAAAATATTCTTATCCATAGTTTCAGGAATAAATTATTTAATATAATTCAAAATTAATGATGACTTTTCCTTACTTATGAGATTAAAATTGTCTCGTAAAAATTTAACTTCTTGTTGATTAGGACCAAATAACCCTATATTTCAAAATTTATGTAAAAAATGCAATTTGAAAACATGAGGTAGCCATTCTGTAGAGAGATGAAAAGAATGCTATTCACATGTTTTATTTGTCATCCACCTTCATTATAAGATTAACAATGAAAAGATATGTAGTAAATGCACATTAGACAAAGTCTCTACAAATGCATGGCAAACCAAGCAATGGAGCATCGCATTTATTGTTGTTCTTCATCTTCATGCAACCAGTCATATGATAAAGAAACAGTCATATGATATGCAACTGCATTTCCACTTTCATTTATTTTTATTTGAGCTTTCCAGGATATGAAAATGCCTCTTTAATGCTCTTGCACATTCTTGTCATTTCCCAAAACCAGAATTCCTAGAGTATGATAGCACTATTTATCTTTTAGATTTACAGATTTTACTTTTATTTATAAGGCCATATTAAAAAAATGCAATATTTTTTATTGAAAGTTATGAAAAAATTCAGCAAGGGCAGATGAATTTTATGTTTTATTTTTGATCATATATGATTTAAAAAACAGTTAATTTTGAAAAAAAAACACCAAAAATTGGGAAAAATCAAAATAAGATTTTTTGGATGGGTTGAAAAATCAGAGCGGGAGGTGATTAGAATCTAGGATCTATTTTATATTATGACTGAAATTGTGGTTTACGGTTAACACTGAGAGATAACCCATAACAAGATGTTTTCTTTTCTGTCTGTTGATAGCTGTGAGAATAATTTGGATTAATTGTCTTTATACTTTTATATTTCCTTCTCTTAATTAATAACAGTTTTCAAGTGTAGAACTGTCCCTCGTGTGTAAAATTGATTCCGGTACAATTTGCCATTGACTGAAAATACCATGAATAAATTAAAAACCTTTAGGCTCTTTCAATATAAACCGAAAAATTGAATTTTAGGTTATTTTGTTAATCTAAGTTATTCTGCACAATTTACACATATTGATTGTTATGGAAATATCAACAAATTATTTCATAAATTCCCTAAACATCATCAGGGAATCAGTAAAATAATGATTGATTTTTTCAGTGATTTTGTAAAATCCCTGGTTTTAATTAGGGATTTTACAAACCCACTGACCAATTTAGTGATTTTACAAATTCCCTGAATTTTCAGTGATTTTACAAATTTCCTAATTTTACAAATTCACTGTAACATATATACGTTATTCATTCGTTAGTTTTAAGACCAACCCTGACCACAGATAGCCATAAATGATCTTAATTATTGATTGCAACTATATTCATAGCCATGAAATCTGCCAGCATATGGTCAGAATGATTTTTAATGACCCAACCTGACCACAGATAGCCATAAATTATCACAATTATTAATCGCAACTATTTTCACACCCATGGAATCTGTAAGAATATAGGGGTAGCATAACATTTTATGACAAATCCTGACCACAGATAGCTAAAAATGGAAAAAAGGTCGTCAGATTAAAGATCGGGATATCTTTCACAAGTGTAAGAAATTTCGTCTTTTCTCGAGTGGAGCGTAGCGAAACGAGGGGAAAAGACGTAGAATCTCTTACACGAGTGAAAGATATCCCGATCTTTAATTTTGATCTTATGGAAGATCCTATTTCTTCCGTGAAAAGCGAAAAGAAACGTCTGGTAACATTTACTGTTTGAACAACGCTGTCGCCATTTGAGTATTCTTTACATTGTGACGTCAGGAGTTTTTTGTCGTAAATTCATGATTACGATTGTTGTATCACAAAAAACAACAGGTCTGGTTGGTCATTTACCGGTGTTAGATGAGGTTGCGTGCATCGATCTCATATGGGTCATCTCCCACTGTTAACCACCATTTACGGAAGAATTTAAAATCTCACACGACACCGTCTATACAACGCATAAGAACCCAGAACGGTTTATCCGTTATCTCTTCGGTAAAAGTCCGTTTCACCAATTTAATTTGTCATACATGTGCGGATGCAAGACGGACAAGTAACGAATGAATTACGTATATACAACACATGGCAACCGAACAAAACGTAAACCTGCTGTACATTCACCGGATATTTTGAGTGGTATATGTGCGTTCCAAGTTTTGAACATGTTCAATTTTTTACCGTTCGAAACGGACATCACCGTACTTGTACCTTATTCACCGGATGAAGAACGGGCGACAAACGTTTATGAGCGGAGACGCACGGATATTATGTATCTTTATACGTTCGGCGTGCGTTTTAGATACACGGTGTAGTGTAAAGCCCCTCTTACACTAGACGAACGAACGCCGAACCTATAAAAATAAATTATATCCGTTCGTTTCCGTTCATAAACGTTTGTCCATTTTTTATTCCGTGAAAACAGTACAAGTACGGTGAAAAATTTTGAACCTTTTCAAAACTTGGAACGAACATATACCGCACAAAATATCCGGTGAATTTACGGCGGGTTTACGTTTTGTTCGGTTGTCATGTGTTGTATATACGTTATTTATTCGTTATTTTTAAGACCAAACCTGACCACAGATAGTCACAAATGTCTTAATTATTGAATGCAACTATATTCATAGCAATGAAATCTGCAAACATATGGTCAGAATGATTTTTAATGACCCAACCTGACCACAGAAAGCCATAAATTATCATAATTATTAATCGCAACTATTTTCACATCCTTGGAATCTGTAAGAATATAGGGGTAGCATAATATTTTATGACAAATCCTGACCACAGATAGCTAAAAATGGAAAAAAAGGTCGTCAGATTAAAGATCGGGATATCTTTCACAAGTGTAAGAAATTTCGTCTTTTCTCGCGTGGAGCGTAGCGAAACGAGAGGAAAAGACGTAGAATCTCTTACACGAGTGAAAGATATCCCGATCTTTAATTTTGATCTTATGCAAGATCCTACTTCTTCCGTGAAAAGCAAAAAGAAACGTCTGGTTACATTTACTGTTTGAACAACGCTGTCGCCATTTGAGTATTCTTTACATTGTGACGTCAGGTGTTTTATGACATTAAGTCATGGTTACGATTGTTGTATCGCAAAAATCAACACGTCTGGTTGGTCATTTACCGGTGTTAGATGAGGTTGCGTGCATCGATCTCATATGGGTCATCTCCCACTGTAAACCACCAAATACGGAAGAATTTAAAATCTCACACGACACCGTCTATACAACGCATGAGAACCCAGAACGGTTTATCCGTTATCTCTTCGGTAAAAGTCCGTTTCACCAATCTAATTTGCCATACATGTGCGGATGCAAGACGGACTAGTAACGAACGAATAACGTATATACAACACATGGCAACCGAACAAAACGTAAACCTGTTGTACATTCACCGGATGTTTTGTGTGATATATGTGCGTTCCAAGTTTTGAACATGTTCAAAATTTTACCGTACGAAACGGACACACGTAGTTGTACCTTATTCAACGGATGAAGAACGGACGACAAACGTTTATGAACGGAGACGAGCATATATAATTTATCTTTATACGTTCGGCGTACGTTTTAGATACAGGGTGTAAAGCCCCTCTTACACTAGACGAAAGAACGCCGAACCTATAAAAATAATTTATATCCGTTCGTCTCCCTTCATAAACGTTTGTCGTCCGTTCTTTATCCGGTGAAAACGGTACAAGTACGGTGATGTCTTTTTTGTACGGTGAAAAATTTTGAACATTTTCAAAACATGGTATGGACATATACCGCACAAAATATCCGGTGAATGTTTTGTTCGGTTGCCATGTGTAATATATACGTTATTCCTTCGTTACCTGACCACATATAGCCATAAATTATCTTAATTATTGATTGCAACTATATTCATAGCCATGAAATCTGCCAGCATATGGTCAGAATGATTTTTAATGACCCAACCTGACCACAGATAGCCATAAATTATCACAATTATTAATCGCAACTATTTTCACACCCATGGAATATGTAAGAATATAGGGGTAGCATAACATTTTATGACAAATCCTGATCACAGATAGCTAAAAATGATCAAAATTATTAATCGCTAATTCCACACCCAATAAATCTGTAAGAATACGGTCAGAATTACATTTTATGTCCCAGTCAACTTACAAATTACAATATATGGCCAGAATATTTCAAAAGTTTACTATAGCTATGAAATTTGCAAGCCTTAAGTAAATCGACGAATATAATCATTGAGGGTCGTTATTTTTCATTGCAACTTTTAACAGAACAAAGAAGTTTGAGCCATATTTGTCATATTTCCCACAACAACAGATTTGTTAGTTATGTTAACCAAACTATATTGCCCATTATTTTTCAGCCTGGTTTAGGTGACCAAACATTCCTATAAACTCGGCCTATAAATGAATTCAGTGCATTTTTTTTTACTTTAATGGTGAAATCACGACTAACAACCTTGATGTACTTTCAGTTTCGCTAGAGAAATGTAAGTTACACACATAGTTTAATCTGAAAGAAAATTATTACCAATAGTGGTTATTGTGATTATAAATTATAATGTTTCGAAAACAATGTGATATGTCACATCGCAGTTTGAATAAATTGAGATTTCCCGCACAATTCCCAATTCCGGAACTTGCAATTCTCATGCCGGAAGTTAACACGGCAAAAACCGGAACCGGAATTTGCAGGTTTCATAGACTTTAAAATCTCACATGACACCGTCTATACAATGCATGAGAACCCAACAAAACGTACACCTACCGTACATTTACCGGATATCTTGTGTGGTATATGTGGGTTCCAAGTTTTGAACATGTTCAAATTTTTTTCACCGTACGAAACGGACATCACCGTACTTGTACAGTATTCACCGGATGAAGAACGAACGACAAACGTTTATGAACGGTGACGAACGTATTTACTTTATCTTAATACGTTCGGCGTGCGTTTGGGATATAGGGTCTAGTGAAAAGTCCCTCTTACACTAGACGAACGAACAGCGAACGTATAAAAATAAATTATATCCGTTCGCCTCCGTTCATAAATGTTTGTCGTCCGTTCTTCATCCGGTGAATACGGTACAATTACAAAATGTACGGTGATGTCCGTTTTGTACGGTGAAAAATTTTGAAAATGTTCAAAACATGAATCAACAGTTCTTTTTGAGGTCATCCTCTTGCTTCTCTATGCGGTGACATTTTGGTGAAATGAATTAAATGTGTAAAATAAGTTATTGTGCGGTCAAAAGACACATGTTTGATATAGCAAAGATATCAGGAAACACTTACTATGGCCAAAAAATACAATCACATGCCACAATCTACTAGGAAACTGCACAAGAAAAACAATAAAAAGACAAAAGATAAACGTAGACAACGATAAGAACTCTAGATAGCCTTATTGAAAAAAAATCGATTGTTTTGCATGGTAATTTTTCAATTCATTTTTACACGGTGCTCGTAGTGTACGTTTTCCTTAGCAATTCGTTTTATTCGGTACTCGTCCGGCATGTTACCGTTATAAATACGTTTTATTCGGTGCTCGTCCTTTAGGGCTACAGTGTTTGTTCGGTGCAAGTTCGGTTTATTATGTACCAGGACTGTGCATGTACGGTGTACTTACTGTATACCTCCTGTTTTGTTTGGTGCAAGTTCGGTTATTAGGTACCAGGACTGTGCATGTACGGTGTACTTACTGTATACCTCCTGTTTTGTTCGTTTTCACTGTAATTCGTGAACGTACAAAAATATTTACAATCGTACAAAAATGATTTTCACCCGTTCCTCATACGTTTGTGCCATACGGTGTAGTGTAAGAGTGGCTTAAGAGGGGCTTAACATATGTTAATGTACATTAAGATTCTACTGGTGTCTTTTTTAAATCAAATTTTAACATACTTAAATCATTAAAACACAGTGATTTGTAATATTAAAAAAGTAAATGGTTATCCTGCAGAACATCAATCTTTCAAGTTGATTTTAGAGCTTTGAAAATTAAAAATTGTATTTTTAGTGTTGGTGTTGTGTCAAATGATCAATTGCTGTGAATTACGCTTGAAGCTTTTTGTACTTTTGATTGTACTTTATAATGTTTGTCAAATCATCAGGGTGTTGTACGGATGGTATTATGTGTTTCCTCAATCATTTGAAAACTTACAACCTCTCAAGTTTTGCAATTTTTTGAAACTAAGGGGTATATTTCCTTGTGCTTATGTAAGGTAACTTCTCGAATTTTCAAGTTCTGTTGATTTTTTTTCTGAATTTGAGAAGACATAAGTTGTCGAAAGGCAAAATTCAGATTGTCTATTATCAACCTAATTTTGTTTAATGTTTTAATGATACCAAAACTTTAATGCATCCATGTCATGTTTCGATATAAGCTAAATAACATGTAATTTATATGATTTCAGGCGTGTACTAGTTGACTAAACTGATGATGAATATCGTGCTTTAAATGTATAAATATTACCCCTGTCAGGTACATTTTTTCTTGCAAAAGAAACACTCAACAGTCAACAAATTGACACAGAAAAAAGTTCGCAATATTCTTAAATCAAACATGTGTCGATTGAAGATTAACTAGTATGTTTTCATATATCTACCGAGTGCAAGCTTTTTCAAACCACAAAAAATGTGAGAAAAGCTCACTATTTTATGCCCTCACCCTCCCCTCCATTTAATTTCATAAATTAAAAATAAATAAAATTAAATTCTTAAATAAGACATGTTTATCTACATTATGTCACAAAAACTGTATAAAGATTCATGAAAGAATTCTATTCAGTGGTTCAGGAGGAGTAGTGGATAAGAGATGGGTATCCACTTGTTATTAAATGGCTACGTCTATTATATGCAATGGCAAACCCTAATAATCAATTCAATCAAATTTTGAAATAAATAAGAGGTACATATTTACATGATATCACAAAGACTGTATTAAAAAGGTTCAGGAACAGTGGCAGATAAGAGATGGGTAGCCAATTGCAATGTAATGGCTTAGTCCGTATTTTGCTTTGGAATACCCCAAAAATCAATCAAATCAAATTATGAAATAGGAGTTGCGTCACAAAGATTTTCCCAAAATTTCATGAAAATCCATTAGGTTCAGGAGGAGAATTGGATAATAGATGGGTACCCTCAGGTGTAACAGACATACAATACTAACCCTATATTCCCAATTGTTATTTGGAGGTGTAGTTACTGTAGAAAAGCTAGCAAAAATTTTTCGAAATATAATTTAACAGAAATCGTAGGGGTGACTTTGGGTTTTTTTTTTTGGTATTGCTATTTGTGTTTCTATGAAATGAGATTATTATGCAAATAACTAAATATTGAAGTTACTGTGAATTTATTTCTGCGTATATCAAAGTGATATACATGTAACTTTTACAAATAAATATATATAGTCTACAGAATTAGTCTCAAAGCCTGTGTTTGGCTATTGAAGGGTTGTTGTTGAATCGAAATATACCCTGTTTCTTGGGTTGAGGTTTCTCAAAATAAGTTAAACATCGATAGGAATGGAAGTAATATTTAAGTTATTTCAAAATTGTTAATATCACACATGTACAAGAATACAAATGTTTCAATGCCATTATGTTCAGTGAAATCTTTGCAACAACAGAATTAGGTATTTATGCATATTTATGTCCACTTAAGCACGGTGAACGAAAGGAGTTCTCGAAACATAAATGTGAAAACTACACACACACCCACACTTTATTCTGTTTGAGGTTGAAGAGGTCCTCCAGATCACTGAAAGATCCTAGTGAAGTCGAGAAGTACAATCAATCCAAAAATAATACAGATAACTATAATTCCAACAATGCCTATCTGTTTTGAGGAGTTCCGATTGTCTGGTGCACTAATCAACTTCCTTTTGCTCTTGGATGTTTTTGACTTGTTCACGGCCATGGCTTTCTTTATTGTTCGTAGCATTGGCTGTAGTATAGCTCTTAATTCCTCTTGACTATAACCTTTTAGTAACTCGTAAAACTGTCTTGTATTTTCATCGTCAGCTTTACAGGGACACAAGCACTGATTTTTATCTATCAGAAGTAGAAGAAAAATTGTTAGTAAGTAAAAAATATTTCTTTTGTATACATTGTGAATTCATACCCTTAGTTTTTAATTTTTTTAATGAATCATGTCTGTTTGCTTTGTCCTTCTTTGCACTTTTGTTTCCATTTCACAGTTACTTCGGTATTTAGTTATTAGTGTTGTCTCTTGGTTGCCATGTTTTTTTCTTTCTTTCCATGAGGTATGGGAGATGTTTTTTTTCGAATTTGCACTTTTGCTGGATGCTTCTGTATTCCCTTTCCGATATCATTACACACATCCCTTTTGCAAAATTAAACTTATAAAGGTTTTCAAATTAAAACATAAATCAAAGATATATTGCATAGCAAACTTGACATTTTTGATAATCTTAATCAGCCATTGAAATGTTCATGGTTTTAGTGATAAATTGATTACTGTTTAACTTGAACAATATTCTAGTCATGTTCTAGACTATAACACTTTAAAAAATACTGATGAAATATGATAAGTCGCCATTAATAAATCGAAGGTCGAAATAAAGAATTAAGTAAAATACTTTTCCTTTTATCTTCTTGGAAGTTTTCTAGTCAAATGTAAATGAATCCTGAAATCAATGAAACGTGATTACTTTTGGCTGTTACAATTTTTTTCAATTCGATTCAAAGCTGTTAAGTGTTATTGTCAAGAATTGAAATTTTATCAAAATATTTAATGGATTGCAATTTCAACCCCATAGGAAATACTAGTATATACTTAAAATCGAGTTTTTGAAAATATAGCCAATTGTTAAGCGGATAACATCAGAACCAAATAAACATTTTATAATTATTGTATATCGATGAATATCAATAAACCTATCAAAAGTGCCGAACACAGTAGTGGGCTTAAGCAAAACCGCAGAAAGTAAAAACTCCCTGATGTTGTTCATTGTTGTTAACCTTTTTACTGATATCACGGTCATTTTTGTTACGCTTTTTATTTTTCTTTTTACATTTTTACAGTATTCACTGATTTCAAAGGCAACGTCATTGCTAACATTTTTCATGAATTTTTTTCTGTACTCAGGTAACAATGTTGAAAGCGTTGTATACCAAAGTCACCTCATAGTAAGACAAAAATATCGTTTTTTATCATCGGCGGCAATGCCACATTTATTTGCCAAGGAAAGTCGAAAAATTACTCTATTCATATTGAAAAAGTTTTCTTTGGTATTCCTTAACAACATCAAAACCACGGAGCTCCAATGCAAAATATTTGTTATGCGAACAAAATAGTCTTTTCAGGTACACACTATTATGATATAGGCTCTGTAAGTCTCGACACGTGACACGGAGAAATAACGATAACAATTGCAATTTGAAAACATTGCCAACCAAAACATTTTTTAAACGTTTTAGCATTATGACGTTCAAAGTATTGTGTAAAACGTTATATTTTTATAATAAATGCAACTTCCGGTTACTTATATACAAAAATAAACAACAAGGACCCAACAAAAAATAATGGGTGAGATCAGGTGCACTGGTAGAGTAAGCATCTCCTGCTTCTTATAAGACACCCGTCGTGTTGAACATGTCAAGTCCGGTAGTAAGGTCAAATCCGGTAGAGGAAAAACAAACTTTAGTGGCAAAGAGAAAGATCTGTTGTCATCCGGGAAACAAACATCCAATAGTGGTCCACAAGATCGCTATGTCCACCATTAAAGTGATGACGTCAAGTAACAGGTAATATATTATTGTTAAATTGGCCAAGTACAGGATTTCTTGTCACTAACATTCGTTTACAAAATTAAGTAATAATTTTTCTCAATGTTATTTGCTTCAAATTTGGCTTATCTGTGCGGAAACACTTTATTCAACAAAATCCATATAAGAAAAAATGTTCCATTGTGTAGCAACATGATATGTCTTACACGTCATGTATATTATTAGCGAAAAGCCCATGTATTTCCAACGAAATTGTGCGGTATGGAAATATATAACGTCACTATTTTTCTACAGATGGTCGTTTCCAAAACTTCCGTCGCTTCAGTGCAGTCCCTTTGGTGTTAACCTCATGTAAAAAAACAAGGAAAACCAGGAACAAAAGGATGCCTTAATAACTAAACAATAAGTCAAGAACCGAAATAAATACACATAAACAAATCGTATATTTATGAAAGATTCAGTTGTCCGATTGAAAAGTATAACTGCATTATTGTATTAATTGAGAAAAAAACTTTGGATCTTTACATTTTGTTTCAATGGTTTGTGTCAAATCTGAAAAGAATGCAATAAAGTTTATACAAGTATTTCTTTATATTTGTTATGACCTTCAATAACAAAATTCAAACCGTGAGGGAATCGTATTGCGTAGAAAATTGCAAAGCTTCCGACAGATTGCAGAGTACAACCTCTCTAAATGGGGGTAACTCCTTAACTAAAAAGTGAACTTTGTTGTATACAAGCTAACATTAACAGAGTGTCTATCGGGCTCGAGAAATGTAAATTTGGAGAAAGACTTTTGACTGCATGGTTATTATCCCGCTTTATAACTTTTTTCCCCTTTTATAGTCTAATTAACGAATTTTAGGAGAAATATATAGGAATCGTGTTGACTGTTTTGTTTGTCATGGTAACTTGAACAGAAGATAATACAACATGTGACATGTAGAAATATAGTTTCCATAACGAGAACTAGTTGATAATGAAATTTCTCACATCGAGTTCAATAAATTTTGCAAACGTTTGAAATGGAGGTTTGCTGAGCTTTTAAACATCTAACAATTTATTTAACGAGATGAGAGAAATTTCATAATTAACGTGTTTAAGTTATCAAAACTGTTTCTCTAATGACTGGAGGAAAAACACCGAGGACTGTATTCCGAATAAATTTGGCGGGAAATGTTACGAAACTTGTTCTACTCTCTAGAGAGGAGAAAAAATGTTTCTACACCGTTCAGGAAATGTGAAAACTGGATAGAAATTAAAGGAAAAAAAACCTAACATACAGCATAATCATTGGAAGATGTATTAAATTTCGGGAATATTTCCATGTTGTGTGGCCTACACGGTTCAATTACAAATCTTCATATATATATTATTTATCCAATTTTAGTGAAACGTGACCAAAAGGTTGTACAACAAATGTTAATAATGATGTTGCATTAAAATTACTATGTTGTATATTGCGTCTGTTTAGTGTTTTTAAAGGAACAAAATAGCAAAATTGCTTTAAATTATATATGTTTTAGTTCTCTCTTCAGTGTTATACCAAAACATTTGGAATGCTATGAAATTTAGAAGAACACAGATAAAGAAAAAGACTAAACATAACGACTTAATCGGCTTTTTACAGAACTATGTAAACGAGAAAAATACTCCTTAGTTATAGTAAATTGCTGATTAAATATTCTATTTTTTTTTAAACTTTACCGATGAAGGATTGTGTCCAAATATGCAATTGTACAATATTTTATTCACTATATTTATTAAATTATATAGCCTTGTCATTTCAATTCGTCAAATTTTCTAGAAGTTGTGAGACTTTGGATATTTTGACAATGTTATACTTTGGCAGATCTTATGGACGCACAACTCCTAATTAACCGAAATTAAGATTTTTTAAGTTTTTTTACATTCGACTTGATGAGTGTCCTGTGTTTGTCAATATGTTGTAATCGTCCACTGGCTTAAGACATTGGTACTTTTGTCGGGCAAGTCCTTGTTTTTTAAATTTTGTATTCTTATTAAAACATACACAATTGCATCAATTTTCTTCAACAAAATTTAATCTGCTGCAAAGTGAATAGTGTTCGCTGTAATTTGCAGGTTAGAGTTGTCACTTCGAAACAATGATTTCAGAGCATTTTCACTTCTATCCAATGGGATCCACAAATGAACAGTCTAAAAGTATTTTATTACACAAAAAAAAAAACACAACATTCACAATTTTTCAATCATCTTACAATAATATTTCTTCGTTTCTAGTATTTTTTTTCTAAATTATGTATTCTTATTAACACATATAAACAATTACATCTTTTCTCATCAACGAATTTTATTCTGCTGCAAAGTGAGTAGTGTTCACTGTAATTTGCATGAGTTGTCACTTGGAAACAATGATGTCAGAGCATTTTGAATAATCATCAGATTTTTTTATCCAATAGAAAAGCAAGAAAAAAGTTCGGGAAAAATATTCATACTGCCAGTCAATAGTCTGAGAAACTATTGACCGGTAAATAGTTACAAAATTGGAAATGGTGAAAAATAGTAATTTAATTTTAGAAATTTTAATAGTAATGTTCATATACTGAGGTATAATAATCAGTAATATCAAATATAGCTCAGGACAAAACTACGATGGAGGGTGTTAATCCATAGGTTTTAGAATATACATAAATTTAGATAATAGTAATTGAACTAAGTGTACACATGAAGTATTATCTCATGTACAAGTACAAGTACATCATATCTAAAAAATAAAGATCATACATCTCTACCACGGGGAATTGTTTTACCAACTCCACACTGCAATAAAAGACAAACTCCTGTATTAAATATTTTAAAAGGATATGGAATAAATGAACATGAGACCATAAAGTATCTACATGTAACGAAATTATACATGTATTGCACCCATTTGCATCATTATTTTTTAGAGTTGAATATATTGTTGAACTGTGGCTAGAAATGTAAAGGATGTTAAAAATAGAATAAATAACAGGAAGTAAATACAATTTCTGAAAATAAAAAAAAACGGCCGTAATCTACAAGAATACGGCATAAGAAAAACAAGTGTTTACTAAGATATTAATTTGTGACATTTTGACAAGCAAAAACCAGCGGCTGATTTAAAAAATTTCTCTGTTTTTCTTTATCCAAGTTTTCCTATAGGATAATAATACTGTAAACCGGGGAAATTTCGTGCAGTCTTTATTTCGCGGTAATTCGACAGGATTGTAGTTCGGGCAGTTTTGAATTCGCGCCGCCAAATTGTTGATAATTGACTTCAAGAATTGACAAATTTATTCGCGCCGGTTTATTTTCGCGCTGCCATTCCAAACGCGAAAATTGCGAAAATTATACTGCCGCGGAATTTCCCCTGTTTACAGTATACGATAAAACCCAATACATGTAAACTACTAAACACATTCTACGCACCGTCTTGTGACAATCGTACGTTGAGCGTAAAAGTTACGACCGTTTCTCGAAGCCGACGTAATTTACGACTGTCCTAAAATAAGTCATATTTCTTGTCGTAAGTTACGGCTAGTAGGACCTGTCTGATCTCATTCGTAACTTTTGTTGCTCGCAAAATTAAGGGATGGTTGTCCTTGTAGCTTCAAGTATATGCGTTTCAGGAGCAAAATCCTGTATCTGAAAAGGCCGACAGCATAATCGTAAACTTAAATATGACTGTGGACACAGTTAAGTCGCCATGAAAATGCAATTAAAAACAAAACATTTGCATAACTTGACTTGAAAACGGTAGGAGATTTCTTTTTTCAAACTTTAAAGCTTAATTACCTTAATAACCATGTTAAATCCGATGAAAGATATAAAAGAAATTATGTGCTCGGTAAAATGAGAACGTTGCTCAAGTTGGTCCCTTTTCTAACTGGAAATGGGTAGAGCTACGCAAAATCCATCAACACAAAACTGAAAGCTTACTTCAAATAGAATTAAAAGAAAAAAAAATACATTCAGATGAAAAATTACAAAAAAAATCGAAAGTTCATATGAATATAATATGTTCCTGTTTGGATCTTTGTAACTAAAAGGTGGTAATTGGCGTCACAAATCTATTTACTGGCTGCCATATATTTTTAACAGGGAATCCAAAAACTTCATATAAACAAAAGTCGACATGCACTACAAATTAACATTGTTAAATCCGATGAAAGATATACAAAAATTATGTACTGGGTAAAATGAGAACGTTGCCCCAATTGGTCCCTTTCCTAACTGGGAATGGTTAGAGCTACGCAAAATCCATCTTCACAAAACTGAAAGCTTACTTCAAATAGACTTAAAAGAAAAAAATACATTCAAATGAAAAATTACAAAAAATTTTCGAACTGCATATGAATATAATATGTTCCTGTTTGATTCTTTGTAACTAAAAGGTGGTAATTGGCGTCACAAATCTGATTACTGGGTGCCATATTTTTTTTTATAGGGAATCCAAAAACTTCATATCAACAAAAGTCGACATGCACTACAAATTGTCATATTATATTTCTTTTTTATAATATTTGTTCAAACGAAAAAAAAATATATTAGAGAATATTTTTTCAAAAGGTTCCTATCCTATCGGAATAAACGTAGAGTCTATCACATTACTGGACCAAGTTTTATCAGGATTTCATTGAGTGTGAACGCTAAACAATGAATACTTATCCACTTCTTGTTTTTGACTTTTTCACAATTTTTTGAAATCAGAATATTTTATTTATACATAAAAGTTTTTTGTCGAAATTGCCATCTGCACAAACTTAATAGTTACTAAAAAGTGATGTTATTTATATCATGACGTCAGATACAATTATGACGTCACATACGGCGCACATGACGTTTGTACGTGAATCACAATGACCTGAGATGACAACTGGACACGAAGATGCATTGTTTCATATTTAAATGATGTTGTTTTCAGAGATATGATAGCATGAAATAGAAGAAACAACAGGAAACACCTACAATGGCTGAAGATTACATGCATGCCAATTTCGACTTCAGTCCAATTAATCCGATTATCATACCGAAACCCCCATATCAGCCCGAGACATTAGTCAAAATGCTAATATGAATCGATGCTGATATGAAACGGTTCATATTTTTAATCACTTCCGATATAAGCATAGCTAGTGTTACAATACCCGGGTTTTTATGGATATATATATATATATATATATATATATATATCAGAACGAGGCAGGCTGATATGACTATTCAGACTGCCCAGCAATATGGACTGTTAACTTCCGCAGATGTAATAGTGTAAATGAGTAGGCCTCTATATAAGAATGTCAGCAGAAAATATTATTGGAATTAACTCAGGGTTAGCAAATGACATTAACCAATCAGCTACTTAACAGATCTTCAAAAAACATATAAACCTCACTTACCGTGTGACGGGTGCTGTTAACAGAGCGGGACATGCTCACCATTCCGGAGCACCTGATGTCACTCTCAGTTTCACTGGAGTTCACACTGTGAGTGTCTTTTTGTAATGTTGTGTTTTCTATTTCTGTGCTTGTATATTTCTAACGTCATTGTTTTCTGTGTGTAACGTCATTGTTTTCTGTGTCCTCGCTTTGGCCATGTCTTTGGACTTCGATTTTTGTAAATTCCACTCCTGTGTTCCTTTGGTATTCTACTACCGTTGTTTCATCGTCATTAAAAATTGCAATGTGGATTTTGACTTTTTGGAAAACGTTTGCTATACTAGTGTTCATGGGTACGTCGCTGTAATGGTCGGCCAGTTTCTGTTACATATTGAATTCCACAGTCTACTTTTAAACCATACCAGGAGGAAAAAATTACGAATTTCCTGGCATCTCATTTTTGATATATATTGATTGCTGTTGTTGATAAAAACGTGCATTTAGATTTTAGTATAGAGTTTATTATTTTATATATCGTTTACGGATTGAAACCGAATACCGGATGGTGTGCTGAAGGATGTAAATTTGTCAAATTGGGGATTGAATGGGTAGTTGTGGCAGAGCCTTGTCTACATGTAGTGTTTTTGTACTTTTTTAAAACCTGATTTAAGGATAAAAACCTTTATCAATATTTCCATCAGTCGGTGGATTATGTTGCGTTGTTAGTTGCGAGGTTGTTGAATGTGTTGTTGGTTCTTCAGTCGTCGGCTGCGTTGTTGAATGCTTAGTTGTCGGTTGAGTCGTTGATTGGGTTGTTTGTTGATCAATCGTCTGCGTCGTTGGGTCTGAAGGCGTAGTTGATTGGTGTGTAGTCTCCCATTCGGTTGTTGGTTGTACAGTAGTTGAATATGACGTCACTTGTGTTTTGGTCTGTGTTAAATGTGATGTCACTTGTATTTTGGCCTGTGAAGTTTGTTCTGTAGTCGTCATACGTTGAGTTTGCGTTGTTGTTTCTGGTTAAATTTGAAATTAATAAAACTTGTACAGCTAAAGCTTAGATCGTATTCCCACTGCTTTAAAAATTTTGTAAATTTTGTTGAAAATTAAGAAGTATCTTCCTCGTGCAAAGCTCTGTACTTAACTATTTTTTTTATCTAAATTTAGATCATATTGGTTATTTGTTCTTTATAAATTTTTGACATCTTTGAGTTTATGGTCTTCCAAATCCTTAGATTGTATATGCACTGAAGAAACATAAGTTGTCGAAATGGGCATATGCAGAAATTAAATTGACATTTAGTTCGGTATTTAGTTGTGTCGCAAATTTGTTTTTAATAAAAAGTGTAATATTTTTGTCAATGGAATGAATTTCATGCGGTAACAACTTTTTCACTTCACTCTTTATTCACACTTTTATCCGACGTTTCTTATCCGGAACCCTCTCGCTTGAACTCATCGTCGGTTTAGGAGCATTGGACTTAATTGGTATTGATTACGCTTTGATTTGATGCTTTAAGTGTTAAAACTAGCTAATATGCATATATAGAATAACCATGACATTGTTTGCAATGACGAAAGAAACATCAAAATTTGAAAAAAAAACTTGTTTTGGCTTACTATTTTGATCGATTGCTACTTCATCTAACAAGCATTGGCCGGGCTCGACTCAGGTCACCCTGTGAACCGATTCTATTTTTAGTAACAGAGTATTTCCCCGAATACGGTTTACCTTGTTATCATGTTAGCTCATAAATCGTAACCGATATCAAAAATCTGAATTGAGGAAAATGTACGAATCATCCTCAGGATGATTTGTCANAAAAAAAAAAAAAAAAAAAGAAAAAATGGATCGCGATCCCGATTACGCGTTTTTGTCCCCGAAATATGTCGATTTCTCAAATTGACCGATTTCAATAATATTTTGTTTCCAGGAAGCTTTCATGGTCCTGATTACAATTATGGGGGCAATTTTTTTTTCTTCCGCCATTTTCAAAATGGAGGCCATTCGAAATTTTGTTATCATGATATCTCTTAAACGATAAAAAATTATGAAAACATTGTGTTGCACAAATACTCTTCTCATAAAGATCTTCATTTATGGTTGGTAAAAAAAATCTTTCGTATGCCATTTTCAAAATGGCGGCTATTCCAAATTTTGTTATCGCGATATCTCGGAACCGATAAAAAATTTATGAAAACATTTTATTGCAAAAATACTCCTCCCATTATCTTCATTTGTGGTTGGTAAAAAAAAATCGTCTGCCATTTTCAAAATGGCCGCTATTCGAAATTTTGTTATAGCAATATCTCGGAAACGATAAAAAAAATTATGAAAACATTGTGTTGCAAAAATACTCCTCTCATAAAGATCTTCATTTATGGTTTATCAAAAAACTGTTTTTTTCCCCATTTGAAAAATGGCGGCCATTCAAAATTTTGTTATCATGATATCTCCGAAACGATGAAAAATTTATGAAAACGTGTTGCAAAAATATCCTCTCATAAAGATCTTTAATTATGGTTGGTCAAAAATAAATTTTCGTCCGCCATTTTCAAAATGGCGGCCATTCGAAATTTTGTTATCGCAATATCTCGGAAATTATAAAAAAAATTATAAAAACATTGTATTGCAAAAATACTCCTCTCATTAAGATCTTAATTTTGTGGTTGGTCAAAAAAAAATCGTCCGCCATTTTCAAAATGGCGGCCGTTCGAAATTTTGTTATCGCGATATCTAGGAAACGATACAAAATTTATGAAAACATTGTGTTGCAAAAATACTTTTCTCATTGAGATCTTCATTTATGGTTAGAGTAAAGAAAGTAATCTTCGATTTGCCACAGGATTTGCCACAGGAAACCTTCATATTTGAAATACCGGAAAGAGAGAGCTACCTCCTAGTATTGGAATCAACGTCAAAAGCCTACAAGGAAATTTTGAAGGAGAAAGACGAACAATTGTATTTGAACGTTAAAAGAAGTCCTGAACGTTGGTACGACCTGAGACATCAAGACAACTTTGTATACACCAAAGAAAGAGTAGAGAAAATGCAGAAAATTGCTGAAAAGTACAATCTTCATTTGAAAGACTTTTCATAAGAGACAATGAATTTAGTTTGATTTAGAATAAAGGACGAGATAAGCCCCAGACCACAAACCCCTTTTTTCTTTGATAAAATGTGTATTTTGTAAATTTTTAGCCCCCTTTGCCCTAAATACCAGAAAAAAATATGGTTGGTGAAAACAATTTTTTCGCCACCATTTTCAAAATGGCGGCCATTCGAAATTTTGTTATCGCTTTATCTAGGAAACGATAAACAATTTATGAAAACATTGTGTTGCAAAAATACTCCTCTCATTAAGATCTTCATTTTTTGTTGGTCAAAAAAATGATCGTCCGACATTTTCAAAATGCCGGCCATTAGAAATTTTGTTATCGTGATATCTCTGATACGATAAAAAAAATTATGAAAATGATTATGTTGCAAAAATATTCCCCTCATTGAGATCTACATTTGTTTCATTTGAACGAAAACTCTGCAATGAACTGTTTTTTTTTTTTTTTTTTTTTTTTTTTTTTTT
>MJUU01067302.1:0-10814 GCA_002080025.1 Modiolus philippinarum | reverse complement strand
GAATTGAGACAGTATGACAAAGACAAAACAAACAAACTAAAGTGAACAAGAACGCCACAAAACTAAAGCACCAGCAGTGTGAACCCCTATAAAAACTGAGGTATCATCAGATGCTCCGGAAGGGTAAGCATGATCTGCGTGGCACCCGTCACACTGCCAGTGAAAGGTCCGGTTTTGTCACAGTCGGTGTTAGTCAGTCCGGTAACAAACTCTGGATCTACCCAAAAATATCTGTTCTCATTTGTGAAACAGAAACATTGTAATGGTCTGTCAAATCATGGTGACGACCGTAAAACTTCTGTAGTGACAATTGAACAGTGACTGAACATACCCTTGATGTGTAAGTTTTTGAGACAGTAATTTCGCTCTGTTGACAAAATCGCTGTACAAACTACAGGCACGGCAATAGCGAATGAGTTGTGAAATGTACACGCCATATGCCGGAGAAGTGGGAATATTACTGCTCAAAAACGGGAAGTTCACTATTGGAAAGTCGAAATCATCACGCTTGTCGTAAAGTTTTGTTTTCAGACGTCCAGAGTTGTCAATGTAGAGGTATTAGTCCAGGTATGATGCTGATGATGGTGTATCAGTGGTCTTTTTAATTTCGAGTTCATTTGGGTATATAAGATGAAGGTTATCTTTAAATTGAGGATTGTTCAATGAAAGAACATCATCTTTATAATATAACGGAAACTGAAATTAAAGGATTTGGCTAGCTTATTGTCTTTTTTTCTGAACTAGCCCTTGTATGAACCTTGCTTCATACGAATAAAGAAACAAATCTGCTAAAAGTCGCGCACAATTAGTCCCCATAGGTATCCCTATTGTCTGCTTGAAAATGTGTTATCAATTAAGAATTCCAGCATTGCGATGACATCCTCCTCTGTATACTTTTTGTGTGAATCAGTGTGATGTTTAACAAAATAGGCCCCATCTTTACCTATCATTAAATATGAATATCTTCTTTCATCCTTTTTAGTACAGAAAGACTGATGTATTAAATCCCGGAGTACTGACTTTAGCTTATCGTGTGGAAGAGTAGTATAGAGAGTAGAAAAATCAAATGTTTTGACACTGTTGCAGTGGTTGAGTTCAGTTGAAGATAGATATTCTAATAAGTCTTTTGAGTTTTTGAGAATCCACATCTGATTCACTCCACTTGTTGAGTATACTTTATCACTTTATATCTTGAGGCCATCTTTGACTGCAGTAAGTAATGAAGTGAGGAGCTTAGAAAGGGGTTTCGTTGTGCATTTGGCAGACCTAGCAATGTATCTCTGTTTGTATGGGCATTTATGTAATTTGGGTACCCAGTAGATACAAGGCAGGTTGTTGTTCTCTTCACTCAAACTTATACCAAAGGAAGACAATACTGATTTGTGATTGTTTAGTATGTCCTCCCTTGGTATGGTGGAGAGTTTGTATGTGGGGTTGCCAAATGAATTGTCAATGCCCATCTCCTTCATTAAGCAGTCAATGTAGTGTCTTTTGCAGATAAATGTTATGTTGTTTTGGGCCTTGTCAGCTGGTACGATGACATAAATGTCACGGAGGAAGGACAATGTTTTTTCTACCTTGGGATCATCGAATATGCTTTTTGAATTGGGACTCGTGGTTGTTTTAAGGCGCCTCATTCGAGCTACAGATAATATAGTAAACATCTATATTAAAAGTGATCAGTTCAAAACGACCTTAAATTTGAGTACCAGGTTGAAGGACATAACGAAACATAACATTGACGGGGAAAGACCTTGCAATTGTTCTCTGAACAATTGACGTTTTAATTATTATTATTATTATTCCACATATTTTTGTCCGAGCGATGACTTTTGAATTTCTGGACCAATTGATTTCAAACTTTGCACACAGTTAGACCACCACCCAAAATTATATGGGCGGCATTTAAAATTTTTAAAACGGCCGACATTTCCAAGATAGCTGCAAAATACGTCAAAATTTCAACGTTGTCTGATTTCAAACAAGATCTAAAAAAGAAAATCCAAAAGCAGCTAAGGACAGAGCTATGCGGGAAAAAGATACCCCTCAGGTTTAACAAAATGTTTATAAATTAGATAATACAAGTTTTTAAATAAAATCGGTTTTCGAGTCAGCAACGAAGTACTGGCTACTGGGTTGGTGAATATACCCGGGGACTAACAGTCCACCAGCAGTGGCATCGGTCAAGTGGTAATAAATAGCAAATTACCGAAATTGTTGTAAATTAAGTTTCTGCATATGCGCATTTCAACAACTTACGTTTCTTTAGTGCAGATCAAATCAAAACATTTGGAAATCCATAGAACGAAACATGTAAACAATCTGAGAGAGAACAAAGTACCAATAAGATCTGAAAAGGAAAGCGGATTTCGTTATAAATCTTAAATGTAATTTAAAGAATTATTGAATGAAAATTAAAATTTTGGCAACTTAAATGAATCAAACTATATTAATTCAAGTGTACACAATTGGCATGAACTACGATGGCTCGAACCTTCAAGAAACCAATTTAAATTTTTTTTTAGCTATAGGGATGTTTGAGATTGAAAAGTGTTCGTTGCATCCATGGTCTTTGAGAGTTCGAAGTTCAAGTGTATCTGAAATATGATAAATCAAAATGCATTAAGATGTTTGTTAGCTTACCTTTTAACAGCAAAGAAATGACGAATTCATCTGCGTAATGTCCTGCAAAACAATGAGGTTTGTAATGTTTGTTTTTATTTATATCTAATTGCTCCATAAAACATATACAACATTTGTTCAAATGGCTTGACGGTCTCAGTAGATGAACAGTTTTGTGACAAATTTGTAACATAATATTGATATAAAAGACTAAAATAGCACGAATTTAATGAAGAATTCAAAATATATAGCAAGAATGTCTTATCGTTTCATTCACCTTTTACGACTGGAATTTGTCTCTCCTGCAGTGTGGAGTCCGTAAAAGGATTCCCCGTGCGAGAGATGTATGCTCTTTATTTATTTCAGTTATGGTGTACTAGTTCGTGAGAGAATTTCTCATAAGGATATACCATCATACTTTCAAATTTTGGCATTTATTTTTTTTTTTTGTAATTTTGAAATGTTATTCTGACCACCTGTTTAAAGTGCCCATGCACATCTCACTATTTTATAATGCCAGGTTTTCTTACAATCATTTTGATGGGTGCCCTGTGTTGTCTATGTGTTGTAATCGTCCACTAGCTTAAGACACTGGTGCTTTTGTCGGGCAACGGATGGCAGTGATTGTAAGAGCGCTTTGCCAGTTTAATTTATGTTTGTTGACAATCCCGCGTCCATGACGAGAAAAAAACATGGATGTAGCGGATGTTCGAAAATTCGCAAAGAATTCCGCTCAAACCGGTGCTAGGGGCCGTTTTGAACTTACTATGAGGTATGAGCAAAGCTCATTGTTGAAGGCCTGAAGGTGACTTCAAGGTAGAGAACAACAATAAAAGCGTTGTTCCGTTGCTTGTTCTTACCATACATTTGTAGAGATTTTGTCTCAAGTCCATTTACTATTTAACCTTTCATTCACCATTTACACGGTTCTTGTCATTGATCACTTTTTGAGTGGTTTGCTAGTAGGTGATTGCAATTCTATATTCCAATAAGGCTCGCTGTGTATATTCTGTTTTTCTGTTTAGTTACTTTTTCAAATTGCACAAACTAAGTTGATAGTAACTTTAGTAACTCAGCAGTCGTAACGACTTACTAATTTAAATATTTTGCACACGATTTATTAATCGTGTACAAAATCTAGGCAAAACATTACATCAAAAATAGTTAAAAGAGAAAAAAAATTGCAAAAGAAGATTCAGTCCAGAAAATCAACATATTTGCAAAAAAGCAAAAAAAACTACAGAAACAGGAAATTGGTTTTTGCCATATCAGCTGTTGTCTTGCAATCGTTTCGTTATAATCAGGACATTTTTATAATGTATTTTCTTTTGATAAAGAGTTTTGATATAATGAGTAAAGTCTTTTATCGTCGAAATAAATAAAAAAATCAATGAAGCAACACCTTTCTTTTTTCCATTTATTTTTGCATCTTGTCAATTTGTGTTCATATACGTGGTACTTCAAAGGCAGGCCTTACTTGTATATAAATTGAAGCTGTTTCGCCTACTAACTGAAAAGTACAACGTTCAGGAAGAGTTCAATCGGCAGTACCTATGATACCTTAGTTTTTATAGGGGTTCACACTGCTAGTGCTTTAGTTTTGTGACGTTCTTGTTCTTTTTTGTTTATTTGTTTTGTCTTTGTCATGCTGTCTGAATTCGTGTTGCTGTGAGTTGTCGTGGTTTTGGATTTGTGATTTTGGAATTTCCCCTTTCCTCGTTCTTACTTCGGTATTCGTTTGCCGATGTATTTGAAACAAATATTTCCAAAATTATATATATATGTATGACAAGATTCCAAATGAAATCGCTTTTCGTGCGGATACCAAAGTTGATGAATACCCTTGAAGACTAAAATTCCGCCAGCAGAAGAAATTTTACATAACCTTTTTTCAAAATGCACTTTGATGCATGATTTGCTCTTCAAACTAAGGAGTATCTACCATGTACTGATATCTGACCTTCACTGATTTTTACATTTAGATTTTATTGGTTATTTTTTCTCTAACGGTTTTCATCGGTGTATAGGCTTCAAATGTTTGACTTGATCTGCATTGAAAGAAAAATAAGCAGTCGGAATGGTTATCTGTAGACACAAAATTGACAGATAATTACTTCGGTATCCAGTTATTTGACATAATACCATAAGATAAGTATAAAATACCGTACATTTCATATAAAAAAAAAGTCACAACCTCCATGATAATTACGTCATTGTCCCTGCAGACAAAGCTTCTAACAACATACTGTTCGTGTGTAAGAAACACTATCTTGACTGTCTGGTTAAGGAGATGGGAATTGACAGTTCATCAGGAAACCCTACTTATACTCCCACTACACTATCAAGGGAGGAGATTATTGAAAATCACAACTCTGTTTTAGCATCCTTTGGCATCAAAGCGGATGATGATAACAATCAGCTCCCCTACATCTACTGGGTCCCTAAACTTCATAAGAACCCATACAAACAGAGATTTATTGCGGGGTCTTCCAGATGCACAACTAAGCCACTTTCTAAGCTCCTTACTACTTTATTGACCGCAGTCAGAGATGGCCTGAAAAGTTACTGTGATAAAGTCTACTCCACGAGCGGCGTCAATCAGACGTGGATGCTAAAAAATTCTAAAGATCTTCTCGAACAGCTGTCCTCTAGCAGTCTTACCAATTGCAACAGCATACAAACCTTTGATTTTTCTACTCTTTATACTACCCTGCCACACAATAAATTGAAAACAGTAATTTCGGATTTGATACATCAATGTTTCTGCACTAAAAACGGAGAACGCAGATACACTTATTTAATAGTAGGGAAAGACAAAACATATTTTGTAAAGAACCACACTGAGTCAAACAAGAAGTACACTGAGAATGACGTAATCAAGATGTTGGAATTTTTAATACATAATATTTTTGTCGAATTTGGAGGCCGTGTTTTTCAACAGACAATCGGGATTCCCATGGGAACTAATTGCGCGCCACATTTAGCTGATCTCTTCCTTTTTTTCGTATGAGGCGAAGTTTTTACAAGGGCTTACACAGAAAAAACAAAAACATTTAGCCCAGTCCTTTAATTTCAGCTTCCGCTACATAGACGATGTGCTTTCTTAATAATCCAAAATTCAAGGAATATTTACACCAGATCTATCCCAATGAGCTTGAAATTAGAGAGACTACCGATACACCTACTTCAGCTTTGTATTTAGATCTTTTAATTTACATTGACGAAAATGGACGTTTGAAATCTAAGCTGTATGACAAACGTGATGATTTTAACTTCCCAATTGTGAACTTTCCCTTTCTGAGCAGCAATATACCTACCTCTCCAGCCTATGGAGTGTACATTTCACAGTTGATTCGTTACTGTGGGGCATGCAGTTTATACAGTGTCTTTTTAGTTAGAGCAAAAACACTGTCCCTACAGCTGCTTAGTCAGGGATTTGTTCAGCCTTTGTTACTTTCATCCCTTCAGAAATTCTATGGCCGTCACCATGACATCATTGACAGATATAACGTGTCTATGTCCCAAATGAAAACGGACATTTTCAGCTAGATTTCACGTCTTCACGGATTTGACATAACCGGATTTGACTCAACCCGGATTGACTCACTGATAGTATGACGGGTGCCGCTAGCGGAGCAGAACATGCTTACCCATCCGGAGCACCTGATGTCGCTCCCGGTTTTTATGGAAGTTCATACTGTCAGTACTTTAGTTTTTCGTGTTGTCTTGTAAATCATTTTGTAAAATTTTAGTTTTGTCTTCGTAATAGATGTTTGTGCTTCCGATTTGTCCTTGTGATTGTTTCAATGCTTTAGAGATTTACAAAACGTTTTTAATAATTTCACCATGGTACTGTTTGAGGGTTAGAGAAGTAACATGTTTCGTGGATTTCATTGGTTTTTGTCTAAGGGTTAGAAAATGACATTTACCAATCCGCTACCAAACAGACCTTTCAAAACACTTTATGCCTTACTGATAGAGTGACGGGTGTCGCTAGCGGGGCAGGACATGCTCACCCTTCCGGAGCACCTGTTGTCACTCCCGGTTTTCATGGGAGTTCACACTATGAGTGCCTTAGTTCTTAATGTTGTTTTTTTATTTCCGTGCATTGTAGCTGTCTCACGTCCTTGTTTTGTCTTTGTTTTTATCTGTTACCGTTTTTGCCATGTCTTTGGACATCGATTTTTGTAGTCATCGCTTCCCTTGTTCCTTCGGTATTCTACTGCCGTTGTTTTATTGAATCTGGGATGCTTCTAATACCGTGCGAGAAAACAGGTGAAGGCGTTGAGGCGATTACCTCTGTGCGAGTATGGAATATTCAATAAAGGAGACTTCTTTTGTTTAAGATAAACAGTATCTATTTTGTTGATCATTTAAAACTATCATTTGAAGCCTTTCCCTAAGGTATGAAATAAATGGCAATTCGTCATTATTATTTTGAAATAGTATGTGGAGTGTCTGCCTTATCCTATGATTCGAGGTGTTACAAGAAAGATACGTTTAAGCAGTGGACAAAGAACGAATTCGAATCCAACTTCTTCTGTAACGCTATTTCCAATATTTCAGGTTTATTTGAGGTGAGATATATTTGCAAATTTCTCAGAATCTATAATGCGAGGTGTTGGAATCGAGTTACGGTAAAGCAGTGACAAAGGACGAATTTGAATTAAGCTTCATCTGTAATGCCTTTTTGCGAATATTTCAGGTTTATTGGTAATGAGATATATTTGAAAATTTCTCAGAATTAAACAGAAAATTTTAAAACCTTTGTTTTCATAGGCATTTTAAAGATTATAATGCAGCAAATTAGCATATGTTTCATGTGATCTTCGTAGCTTAAAGCGTAATGTTATCAGTCAGCTGAGATAAAATTTCAGATTTACCCAGCTATATGCAAAGTGAAAAAAACATGGTTTTATTTCTTTTACTCTGTAAGAAGCTGGTTGGTTATTGAGTAGAGTCGTACATGAAGTTGTAGTCAATTATAATACCTTTTTTCAACTCTTTTGCTCGATGAATTTCGAATCTAACAATGAAAGGATATGAATAAAATGCACAAGTGACAAAGTTTTTACTCATGAAATAAAAGGGACAACAGGAAACACCTACAATGGCTGAACATTATAATAATTGTAAGATAACAGTAAAACCCCAAAATGATATAAAAAGATTCGATAAAAGAAAAAGACAAAACAAACAGATAAGAATATAGGAGAGTTAGCCACGTAAATGATGTCACTGATTTCTATTGGTAAAGACAGAACGGATACTATAATCCCTCAGCCTTGACTACCAGGAGTTAACAATGAGTCAGGTAAATGGGTATCAAAATTGTAAACATGCCACAATCTGCTAGGGAACTACACAGGAAAAAACACAAAATTACACAAAAGACAAACGTAAACAACGATAGGAACTCGGTATAACCAAGCAAAGTAAAATTTCCAAATAATTGGAGAGGACTCGGTAATTTGTGAAAACTTGTGTCCTATCACTTTTGTTAAACTGCCAAATTAGACATAAAAAATTATAGATCCAAACGATAACTGCGTTGATTTTTTAATTGTTCATTACATATAAAAGAAGTTTTAGCACCAGCTTTTGTAAAAAGTACTAGCCGATTTTTTGTTTCTTGTTTTCAATTTAACGGTACCTTGGTTTATTGAATGAAGATATAAATAACACAAGATGTTTACATAATAATACCAAAAACTATAGATAATAAGATATTACCACTGTTCCAGTTAGTGCTTTCTGTGGCATCGCTGTATAAGATATTCGGGTGCTTTTCAGAATTACCCCATGGACAATTATTTTGATCTATAACCACTACAAACCACCCGTTATCATTTGGGCAACCACCATGCTGTTTATTGATGTAGAATCTTCTAGTTTGTAGTCTAAAATGTTAAGTATTTATTATTTTTAACTTTAACTATAAAGATAAGCGTGTGCATATATCTAAAAAACTCATTTATCAAATCTGTTTTGTTTTATCACTATTGATTCGGGTTAGGTAGAAAAAGTTGTGTCAGGAATCATATGGTATACTAGAAGAAAGCTAGACGTCTTTGATGTACAATAATTGTAAGATTATAGTAAAACCCCAAAATGATATAAAAAGATTACATAAAAGAAAAAGACATAACAAACAGATAAGAATATAGGAGAGTTAGCCATGTAAATGGTGTCACTGATTTCTATTGGTGAAGATAGAACGGTTACTATTATCCCTCAGCCTTGACTACCAGGATTTAACAATGAGTCAGGTAATGGGTATCAAAATTGTTAAAAAAATTATAAAGTATTCTAAGTCAGAAACAAAGACACCCAACCAACTTAAAGATCACATAAATTCTCATGCTAATTTCATTCGCAGTTCATGTCACGATACAATTGAAACGTTACAATTGGACAAAAACCAATCGATCAGCTACAAACGATTTCAGTTTGTAAAGAACAGTGCTTATGTCGTTACAAAGTGTTTATTTGGTTCTCATGGAATTATAACAATCATTGTGATATTTACCATTATCCTAGTAATTATGAAAAGCGAGACAATTGAAGTTAGTAATGAAAAGATATGGAGTAATTTAGATGAGACAAATTATCTACAAATAAATTCCGTAGTGCGACAGTGTTTTACCAGCAGACTAGGCTCCTTGAGCTAGCCGGCAGTTTAGCGGCGAGCACTCCCTGACCCATCTTTCTAAATTACGTTTTGTCTTGTTCTTTCCTTTTCAAGATTGTAGTCTTGGAGTAAGTGGTCTACCTGTATTGGGTTTTATTTGTATGTTTACTTTACTATTGGGAAACGGGATAGAGAGAGGGGAGGTTTGGGTACCCATAAACCGGTTTAACCCTACCGCTAGCTGTCGCTAGTGCCGGTACCAAATCCGGCTATCCCGAGTTCCCATCGTTATTAATGTTTGTCATTTGTCATTTTATTGTTTTTCGTGTGCAGTTCCCTGGTGGATTGTGGCATGTGATTGTAATGTTCGGCCATTGTAAGTGTTTCCTGTTATCTTTGCTTCTTTAATGGTAAAACCAAGCATTGGAACAAAGCTTTTGTTGTTTTTCTTCATCTTGAAGTCACAAAGTTATCTATTTTTAGCAAAACTTTTTGTTTAAATCCTACTATTTTACAATTCTGATCAAACAGCTGGAAAAATTGGCCAGTGACTTTTTATTCTGTACAATGTCGCTATAAAAACAAGTCGAAAGATTATAAGAAAATAACTTGTATAGATTTTAGTGTATGGTTGTTTTTCATCGGACAAGGGTTTTTCACAAGAAAATCTTACGACAAACGTTAGTCTTAAGTTTATATGAATTTCAAAGACTTACGAGTATTTTTATCGTGCGAGTTTTGGTGAAAATAACAGCTGACCATTTATGTTGTCTTATAATTTTGATATAGGGCCTGTGAGTCTCGTATAATTTTGAAACTTCCGGAATCAAAAACTGTACCCTGAAATTACTTTTTAAACAAAGATTTATGACGTTTCAAACAAAAAATTTTAACGTCATAATCCTCAGACGTCATGTTACGGCGTGAAACTTTTTCGAAATGCCTGTTTACCGTGAAATCTCGTGAGTCACATGATGAGACTAACAGACCCTATTATCATTTCGATTCTGAAAGGGCAATAAGGGTACATTTTTAATTTTGATGACGCCCTTGGAGACTTTTTTGCAACCACATCCCCATGACATATTCAGTTGTGCTGTTAATGCACACATGTTGTACACGTACCGTCACAAGCAAAAAATCCTCAGTATGATGTGCTGAAATACCCTTTTTTCTGTTGAATCAATTTACAAAAGCCATATGCTATGCCTTCTTAGTAGCATTTTTCTAATACGTTTATCGTTTTTTTTTTCACTTTCCAATGAACACAACAAGAATGACAGCTAAAACGTAGACATAACACCTTTGAAAAATCATATATTCCTGTGTGTACGGTGCAAATGACTATATAGCAGCAATTAAACCTTAGAGAAATATGATTCTAAATTGTTGTTGTTGTCGGAAGGCAGGGACCTTTGATTTTCAGGGGGCCTCAGATTTTCACACGAGTCACATTATTTTTTTTCTATTATACACTATGCTGGGAAATTTTGTTAAAGCAGGCTTTTTTCTAATGGACAAACGCAGAGCCAGATTATTTTTTTTCAACCCAGCTGCTTGT
>MJUU01067301.1:0-15038 GCA_002080025.1 Modiolus philippinarum | reverse complement strand
TGAGCTACCTGATATCGAATCAGCTTCGTCTGATTCCAAAATGGCTGCAGCTGTCGTGTCCGCCGATCCCCTACTTGGCTTGGTAGCCGGCGTGTCCCTCCTGGTTGATCTGGTCGTCGTCCTGTCGCTCTTGGTTTGCGTTTTCCTTTTCTTCCTTTGTCCTTCTCCCCTTGCTGAAATCTTCCTTTTAGCTGGCATCGCGTGTNATGAAAGAATGCACGCGGGAACATGCATTTCTTATCTTTGGGATTGGCTAGCCAGGCTGCGCACGCACATCGTGGCAGCAGGAGATAACACTTGAGTATCTTGTTGAGGTTATGATATGAAATTCCAATCTGGATTTATGCTAGTTTTTTTTTACTATAAATAAATTAATTAACATAACTTCTGACATTAGTATAGCCTTGGGTGCAGTTAATGTAGTAAGAGTTATATCTTTAGTAGGGATGGCAATTTCACAAATATACTGTAACTGGTTATTTGGAAAACCTTTCGACCGATTAATCGGTTAACTGGTGTTGGAAGAAAAAAAAAAGAAATTGGAAGAAGTACTGATGTCTTGCAGATTCGATGAATAAAATTAAATTTTAATTATTTTACAAATGGCAGACACCAGTAATATACCATTAATTTTACTTTAATCATGTCACCTTGGGCAACTCAGTTATAGCTGCTAAATGATCTGTATTTGTTAATTAATAAGTAATTACTCGATTAACTGTTATGTAAGCAATCTGCCAATTATTTTATCTTTGATGTGTATACAATCAATAACATACATAAAAACACCGATTTACGATTGTACACATAACAATAAACAACTGAAATCATTTTTAATGCTGAGTATTACTGGAATTTATTGAACAGGTTGGGCGTGGCTTAATGTTCTCTGTCTTGTAGGTAATGTTAACACGAATAAACCCGATATAATTGACCCGTGACCAGTCAGGTCAATTAAATAGAGTAATACTCGAATATCGAATTTAATAACCGGTTACAGCCCATTCGACCGATTAATCGAGTAACCCGTTACTCGTTGCCATCCCTAATCTTTAGACATAAACAGTGTTCCACGGAGTCTGGCTTGAAGAAATTATTCAAAAATTGGAAAAATTTGAATACAAACTGATTTGTTAAACTGATTTTAATGATTTTTATCCAAACAATGACAAAGTGGCCACTGAATGTAACCTGATCTCAGATATTTGATACTAAAGTTGGCAATCAACAATGGTCTATCTTGGCACCTACTTTTTTTGGATATCAAATAAAATCTGAGGACCTTTATTGACAAATTCTCTTTTATTTTAAACGCTTGTAAACAAACACCTGTCCACACTAAACAAAATCTCAGGACCATTTGTATTAATTTACTGTACAATTTGAAATTTTTGTGTCACCAAAGTCTTCCCAATAAATTTCATTTCACGCAGTCTTGAATTCATGATTGTCAGAAGCACTCAAATTGCATCAAAATAGTGACAAAAGTTTGAGTTTTGGGTTCATCCCTGTTTACAGTATATCTTTTTTTGAACCTGTGTAAACTGAAACAAAAATCAAACAAAATCTTGGTCCCAAATTAATTTCAGTTCAGACAGGTTTAACTGTAATAAATATATAACATACCTGGAAGACTACAGTTGAAACAACAATGAACACACTGGGTAACAACAAGGTTTGTGTGAGTTTACCTGGAGTCTGAAAACAATAAAATGCAGTGTTAATGAGGCAACAACGAGTCTGTGGACCAATGCTCATTAGTACTATACAGTACAGCCAGAGACTTACTATGATAAATCACTGTGATAGACATATCACTCTAAATTTTTTAATGAATATATCTTTTTTCCTGATTGATCTATCCACATAATTTCTTTTGCATATCAAGTGGTAGACTGTATCACTCTAAATGCAAAACAAATTATGTATGTAACTTGAACAGGAAATAAAATATACACATTTCACTAAGGAGAGTGTTACGTCTATCACAGTGAATCATCACGGTAAGTCTCTGGCTGTACTATACCAACTCAATTCTTGATGAAGAACAACAATAAAACGTTGTTCAATTGCTTGGTTTTACCATGCATTAGTAGAGACTTTGTCTCACGGGTATTTACTCCTTAGGGCTATTCCATTAAAATGGATGTGGGGGGGGGGGTAGGAAGGGAAGTTTAATGATAGGACATGGGTCATAGGTCATTCTTAGCATGTTCCCATTAGTTTTATGTAAAGTTATCTAAAAATAGTTTGGTGGTTGTGGGGGTACTTTGAAAGTCCCTTCCTACCTACCCACATCCATTTTAATGCAATAGCCCTTATATTCTATTATTGAATTACCATAAAAAGCCATGTATTATCCACATTTGTGTATAATCCAAAGGGTCTTTTTTACCTTAAAATCCAGGGAAAAAACATTTTGTATGTTTAATACGCTGGGATCTTAACCACCAAAGTCTACATGGAGATCGATATAATCGTAGTCATTTTGTACCTGTAAATCAGTATTTTCATACATGTAGTTTATCAACTGCACAAGTCTTTAATTACCATACCTGAAGCTTTTTCTGAAAGTATTTAATGATAAAAAGGTTCAAACATGACGAAATTTGAAGAAAAATAACATCGTTTCATCAATCAGGAAGTTCAAGTATGATGGAAAAATCGGAACGGGTTTGGTGCGGACCATCATATCAGTGTTTAATTTACATTTAATTTTTTAGTTTTTAAGTCTTCCATTCCCTATAAACAAACTGTTGTGGAATGAAATAATAAGCCACTAAATATTATATTTTTGCATCTTCAGCACATTAAATATTGTCAGAGGCAATATAATATAAATAGCTCATTGTAACCGAAAATCAACACTTTACTGATATTGTGTTTTGTTGACAGTAATGGCCGCAAATAAAAATATTTGTGTTTATGACATCATAATAGCATTGTTTGGAGGAAAAATCATTCTTTTTATAACTGTAAGGCACTTTGCAATTCAAAACAACATAATTATTTAGTTAGATCCACAATGTTTAGAACAGTCTCTTTGTTTTGAAAAGGGACTAAAAATCGATCTTCAGGGAACTTGGTGAAATATTCAAGTCGTATAATCCACATCCCCAAACACCCAAATCCTTTCTGGGGTAAAAATGCGCAGTTTATGCCGTAATTACTCGAATTTTTCGACACTCAGATTGACCACTTTTTGGGGATTTTGAAAAAACGTCGAAAAATATGATTTTTTATGGAAAAATTAAAAATCCTATTTTCATACAAATTTTATTTAATAATTTCAGTTTATTCATTAAGCAAATGCTTTGAAATTCCTTATTTATTTCTTTTTTAAATACAGGAAGTGACCTTCATTTATCTCCCTTTGAACAAGGAAGTAAACAAACCATTCATGTCTGGAACGATCTTTTTCAAATAAAACATGTGAAAAATATTTTATTGAATATATAAGGTAACGAACTGATAATATTAACAAAGAAAACGATGTTTGTACATCCCGAACAGTGTTGTTGAAATAATTATTGTTATTTCCTTTCAAATCAATCAACTTTGATTTTTTTCATCAGACGATTTTTGAAGATGGTCGAAAAATTGAAGATATCAAAATTTTGACTTTTCTGAAAAAATGAAAAGTGTCGAAAATTTTGGCCGTCGAATAAATCGAGACAAGACGGTACATGCCTTTTTTGGTAGCTTCTATAAGCTACTGGCAGTAATAACTCCAATAGGTAACGATTTGATTTCTTTATACAGCAGATATGTATCTAAGCTGATACTGTATACCAGGAAAATTTCGCGATTTTCGCGTTTGAAATGGAAGCGTGAAAATAAAACGGCGCAAATATTCTTGTCTATTATGAAGTCAATGGTCAACAATTTGGCATCGGGAATTCAAAACTGTGCGAACAGATATCCTGTCATTTCACCGAGAAATAAAGACGGCGCGAAAATTTCCCGGTTTACAGTACAATGGGGTAATAACAAAATTACCGAACAGAGTTGTCAAGAGCCGAAGTCCATGATACAAAAGACAAATCTGGTGGAAACTACCGGAAAATTTGTCGACCACAAAGGTCCTGACTTGGTACAGGCATTTCAAAAGAAATGGTGGGTTAAACTGGTTTTATGGCATGCAAAACCTCCTGAATAGAGCATCCTCCCAATATGAAGACTTCACATACAGATGTTTTATAACTAACCAGAAAAGTTGAGGCTTGTTCAGGGTATATTGGGATACGGGATATTTACGACTTTTGTTAATGGGATATATATGGGAAATTTGGGACAAAAAGTACTGGCATATGGGATATTTGGGACAAAAAGTACTGGCATATAGGATATTTTTACTATGGTAAATGGGATATTTCAATGATTAATGGGATATCTTCAATTTTCAAAGGAATATTTTAGTCCAGACTTACTGGGATAATACTGTGAAAGTACTTTTATTCGTGGATGCCAATTTTCGTGGATTGCATACAAGTCATTAGTTCGTGGGTTCTTAAATTCGTGGTTTGACACTTTCCACAGTACAAATCAACTCAAGATTTGCATTTCGTTGGGTATCAAATTTCGTGGTTTAAGTCAACCACGAAATCCACGAAAATTGGTACCCCACGAAGAATAGTACTTTCACAGTATGGGATATTGGGACCCCCCTAACAAGCCTCAAAATTCTACTCCAAGGATATGAGGATAATGCTATAAATTAAATTATCACTCTATAAAACTTAAGTTGGTTGACAAGTATAACATAACAGTCTCACGACTTATGTCTGATGGGGTAACATTATAATAGATTAACATTGAGCTGTTGACTTGACTTGTTCTTGGCTTTGAATACAGGATTTTTGAGTCGTGTTCACTCAGGAAACAAATCTATTTTTATACGTCAAAAATCAATACATCAATGCATTGAGAGAGAATCACTAATTATATGAACACTGTTGAGCTATTTAAAGGGTGATTTATATTTGATTGATTTGTAGCGCTTCAGGTTAATTGTTTTTTGTCAATTAAAATTCATTTAGAGAATTGTCATATAGGAAAAATGCACTTCAATTTCATAAATAGTTTGTTTATATGTATGTGGTATATATTTATTTCAATAGGTTTAGAAATCCAGTATTCCTTCTTACTGGTATCAGAGGCAATCGTTTACGCCTTCAATTACACGAGAGTTCCTATCTCGAAAGTCCTGTATTGATTTTGGACATATCAAATCTCAAATGATTGGTGATGCTTAACCTGTCAAGATCCTAACTCACTTCTTGGAAAGTTCATGTGTACATGTCCCTGCTATTGCTCATAAAGCTGTTAAATGGATGTTGAAACTTGAATATCGGTCTACTTTACTTTGTACAGTATAATAAGTATATATAAGCTTCTTTCACAAGAACAGATCAAAGATGAGGGGGGCCGGAGGGGGTCTGATCCCGGAATCCCGACTTTATTTTTTCTAAATCCCGAAATCCCGAACAACAAAGAAACTTAAAGACTGATGAAATCCCGATTCCTGGTGAATAAATTTCCCGAAATCCCAGGCTTAAATCATAAAAATCCCGAAATCCTGGGCTTAAAAACATCCAATCCCGACATCCCGAAAAAGGGCCGGCCTCCCCCTCAAAGATGGGGATATCTTTCATGAATGTAAGAAATTCTGTCTTTTCTCAAGTCTTTTCACAGTGACATGAGAGAATAAGACGAAGAATTTCTTACATGAGTGATATACTCATCTTTGATTTGATCCAATGTAAGTAGCTCTTTCTTCTGAAAATATGGTTTTCATTGTAACAAAATCTCTAATGTAGAAGCAAAGTCCCCACCCCTTATAACATACATTTCATTAAGATGTTACATCCCTTGTGATGTTTAGTAACGGATTGTGTTGTTGATTCATAAAATAGCAGTTCTGATTGGTCATTTACTGAGTGTACTTAAGTTCGTCTTTCCCCAAAAATGGCCATTTACTGCAGAATGATAGTATAATGTATAAAATGTATGATACTTTTCAGTACTACGTACCTCTGGCTCCATGAAATCAAACTCTTTAGCACATGTATACAACATGGTGTGAAAATTCTTAAAATCACCAAACTTACTCCAGAATATTTCTCCTATGTGTGCCTGAAATATATGTTGATACAATGTACATGTTCAAATAAAATTATTAATATTTTTTCATTCACAATAGAGCACCTGATGATACATTTTGTACTTCCACTTTTTTTGCAGGGTTCAAACTGCTGGGGCTTTAGTTTTATGTTTATTTGTTTTATCTCTGTCATGTCTTTTTCACTGGCAGTGTGACTGTGCCCTGCATGGAGCAGATCATGCTTACCCTTCCGCAGCAAATGATGATACCCCAGTTTTTGTAGGGGTTCACACTGCTAGTCTTTTAGTTTTGTGACATTCTTGTTTGTTTATTTTGTCTTTGTCATGTTGTCTCAATTCATATTGGATATTAATTGCCATATTTTAGATTTAATATTTTAGAATTTCCCTTTTCCATTCTGTATTAATTTGTCAATGTGTAGTCTCGATTTACGATGCACCTGAACTGCCATGTTTTTGGAGTTTTCATATTTGAAATTATAATTTAATTCGTACAAACACTGTCTGTGCCTTTAGCCACTTGCCCTACGCTGGAATCTAGTAAAATCAGTCTCTGGCTAGTAAAAATTACAAGTCACTAGCCTGGAGGGCTAGTTAAAATTTTTCATTTTGAACGTAGAATTTTCTTTTAGGACTAACAAAATTCAGTTCCGGCTAGTAGAACACTGGACCTTACTAGCCCCTCTGCGCTAGTGATTCAAAAAGTGTTTGCCTAGTGTAATGACAATTTACTATCCATGTTGTTAATTGCAAATAAGAAATCTCTTAATGATTGCTGAAGTTTTTATATCACTTTTGTAACTATGAAACTAGAATTTGAAATCTTTTTCCGTTTAGAATCCACATACACCATGTCATGCCTTTTCCAAATCCCATAGGTGTCAATATATATAAGAGAGATATCCCTACCAAAATTTTATTAGATATGAAGATTTTCCATAGAAAGGCTTTGGTTGTATATTTATTTTGTATTTTCCCACAAATTTCCTGAGATAATACTTCAACAATCCATTATCCACAGTACCTTGTTAAATGTGTCAGTGCACAAAAAATTGATATGTATGAAATTTAATAAATTCTTAGCAAGTTTTCTTACTTTTTACCAGATGGGTGCCCTTTGGTTCTTCAAGTGTTCTGATTGTCTTCTGCTAGTCTTTGTGTCGGACAATGGATGACAGCATTTGTAAGAGCGCTTTGCCAGTTAATTTTATGCTTGTTGACAGCATGTAATTCATATATAATTTTGAGAATGTATGTAGCGTTACTCAACAATTAGCAATGAATTCCACTCAAACCAGTGCTAGGGGCCGTCTTGAAGTTACTATGAGGAAGACCTCATAGTATCTTCAAGATGAAGAACAACAATAAAAGCATTGTTCCATTCTTTTGTTGTACCATCTGTTTGCAGAGACTTTGTTAAAGTGCATTTACTCAATATCTCTTCTTTGCTAATTAATGAAAAATTTGTTACAATTTTCCATAAAAATGTAATTTCAATATTACAGTGGATACTTACATCATCTGCTATTCTTAATAATTTGGACACCACCAGTTTACATCCTACTGTTCCTACTGCTAATAAAATACCCTGAAATACCTGTAAATATGAAGTAAAATACCCTGAAATACCTGTAAATATGAAGTAAAATACCCTGAAATCCCTGTAAATACAATGTATAAAGTACCCTGAAATCCATGTAAATATAAAATACCCTGAAATACCTGTAAATTAAGAATGAAATGCTGACCTACCATCAGCGATGCATGCATATGCAAGGTGTGATTATCTTACCATGCCAAGCAACTGAGATCTGAACTTGTCTGAAAACTTGAATGTAAGTCAACAGAATGGAAAACATACATGTATGTCAAATATAGTACAGGGTTTATTTCTAACAGACTGGCAATACTTAAGAATTGATTGCAATATTTTGTAGTTTTATTGTCGTGTAAAAGCTTGGACAGAAGCACATTTTGAATGAAGGACTTGTGCGCCAGGTCCACACTATTACACGACCATGTAACTACAAAATATTGCAGAGCACTTTATAATTACATTCCGTAAATAGAATGCAAGTTTTACACAAGTTTTCTGAATGAAAATCGTGGATGTTGACCATTTCTTTGTCTACCGTATTTTACGGCTTAAAAGTCGATAGGGCGTATAGGTCGGAGGGCCCATTTTTGGGGAAAATTTTGGATCTGTTCTCAGATAGGTCGAGGGCGCCATATAGGTCGACAGCCGACGATTTCTTGAAAGCAAGTATTGGCAAGTATAAGCTCTGTCCACTGTTTAAATTGTTGATAATTTATGTTGTACTAGCTGATTTCAATGATTATTATTATTAATACAATCATTTTTTGGGGGTTATGAAAATAAACAAAATTAAATAAAGCGATGTTCATAAATTGTTTGTTTTGTCATTTCCTTTTCAAAACAATTTATAATATTGTTCAGCCTTGGGAATCTCAATTAAACTGTTGTTACAACTCATTATCGATTGTCAGTTTACTGGTGTAATTATTAAACACTGATTAATGTTTATCCAGGGAAGCCATAAAGATGTCAACAAGCTGTCGCGATGGCTTGACATGTTCAGGTGTTATTCACTAATTAGGTCCAATTTTATCTCCAAGCCGTGATCCATTTCATTGACACAAATATTTAACTTCCCATAAAAATAATTCATTCAAAAGATTGAAGCAATAAAATTATGACAGCACACGTTAATTTCCCAATTGCCAGAATTTTCCTCGCCATGTCTTTACCTGTACGCATGTGCAAACATTAAGTGTAAGAGTTATTGTTCTTTGTACAGATGTACAGGTACGATAAGCAAATCCTTGTATCAGTTAAGATAATTGTTGTCCCTAATTGTTAAATATTAATCAAATGCTTTAAATACTGCAGAAACTTTCTTCAAAAATAAAAATATTCAGTCAGAAATGCAACCCTGAAGAACCGTAACTGATTCATAGTTGTTCCGACTTTCATCGTAATTATAACCCAACAAACACTTCCTGCTTTGCGAGTGTGCAAAAACACAAAACAATAAACAACATTAACTGTATTTTATTGCAATATTGAGATCTGAAATGATTTAATAGCAATATCAGAAACAAACAAGATGTGTTTGTGAAACACTATGCCCCCAGCAGCAACCATGTCTACCATACAAAATAATACATGTACTAAAATTGCAATCACTAGAAATTAAGATTAAGTAGACATTTGTACTAAGCTCCATTAGATCTATCTGCATATAGAATACCTAGCCTCTTGCAATTGTAATTTACGAGCTAAAAGCAAAATCTAAATTTTTACCTCTGTGACCTTGACCTCTGACCTGGCCTTAATGAAATTCGCATAATGATATTCAGCTTTATATGATCAATATACATGCCAAATATGAAGGTCCTATCACATCTGGTTGGAAAAATATCAGCAATGTTTAAGTTTTCAAATTTTCACTGTGACCTTGACCTTTGACCTGACCAAAATTTTTTTTGGTGAATTTGTATTAAGCTTAATTAGATCTATTCACATATAGAATATCAAGCCTCTAGCAATTGTAACTAACGAGCTATATCAAAAATCTAGATTTTGACCTTTTGTCCTCTGTGACCTTGACCTTTGACCTGACCTTAGTGAAATTTGCATAATGCTGTTCAATTTCATATGACCAATATACAGGCCAAATATGAAGGTCCTATCACATCTGGTTGAAAAGATATAGGCAATGTTAAAGTTTTTGTTAAAGTTTTCAATTTTGCACTCGGTGACCTTGACCTTTGACCTGACCAAAATTTTTCTGGTGGATTTGTATTAAGCTTCATTAGATCTATTCACATATAGAATATCAAGCCTCTAGCCATTGTAATTAACAAGCTATAGCAAAATCTAGATTTTGACCTTTTGACCTCTATGACCTTGACCTTTGACCTGACCTTTGTGAAATTTGCATAATGATGTTCAGCTTCAAATGATCAATACACATACTAATTATGAAGGTCCTATCACATCTGGATTAAAAGTTATGAGCCAGGTTAAAGTTGTGGACAGACAGACAGACAGGACAAAAACAATATGCCCTCTGAAGATCCGGGGGCATAAAAATCAGGTCAAAGAATTTTCTGGCATACCAATCAGACGTCTGTACTAATTTTTTCAGGCGAGAAAATTTTGATTTGTCGAAACCGCAGAAAGGTCGAGCCCACGATTTTTTGGAAAAAAAATATCGACCTTTAGGCCGTAAAATACGGTAGATTGTTTACTTTTGTCGTTGTCAAGGAGTCGGGTGCTGGTGTAGCTTTACTGACTGATAAAACTCATTTACAGAAGTGATCAGAAGTACTCGTAACCAATCAAATATGTCGATTTCCACAAAAGCAGAATGAATGTAATTATAAAACCACAACAACAAAAATTACATGAAAATTATAGGAAGAAATTGATAACAATGCTCTTTTTAATGAACATAAGACAAATAAATAAACCCCGCAGTGGTATGAAAAGTCCTGGCGTTGGTCCATACCTTCGTTTGTCCTTCCATCTATTCATCTACCATAGGGTTACACACTTTGTTGCAGCAAGTCCTCCTAGACCACTTGCTGAAATTGACTGAAACTTTCACTTTCACAAAATGTTCAGTGCATATTGTCATTGTGCACTTATTATTTATAAACTTGATTTGATTTGATTTTTTTTTCTTTTTTCTTTTTTTTCTGGAATCAAATGGAGTGTAGAGAGTATACATGTACATTAGTGAGCTTTGCTTACAGTTTTTCTAGTCTCAAATTACTGTAAGTGTGAATATAGTTATTAGTACTGTAATTAAACTTACTATTATGATAATTCTTAGTTTCAACTTTTCCAGGAGAGGTTCTAAATAAACAATTATCTGAAATAAAAAAAAAAACATGTATGCCATTTTAGAAACCATGATTTGTTACAACAAATCTCAAAAGATATTTTAATGCAGTTTCACCTTATTCTTTTCCATATGTTTTGGATATCAAAATAGAAAATTAATGAATACGTGACATATAGCATTGATACTCGAATGAAAGAGAAAATATGAATTTATCCCAATATTTCTATTTTCCAAATTACCAGATTTTGGTGTAAAAACTTCCCCTTTCTCTTAAGCACTATGGTAAGCCATGAGTCAATGATTGGAGGAATTTATCTGAGTTTTTTTGGGGAAAAAGAGTTTTAGGCTTTACACATGTATATTGGTACATTTAATGCCAAAATTTTCAACCTTAATTTGGGGGTAGATACATATTTTTGTGAATTTTGCACCATTTTGAAATAATTTTTCATTGGGAAAGACTCCTTTTACAGGAGTCTGGTGGATGCTAGAAAAATCCATTGAGCCTTGTTCCAGAGATAATTGTAAGGGGGTTCAGGGGTGAAGACACTTTTTGAAAGACCAACCATGTATAAAATTTTTATTCCTTTGTGTAATTTTTTCTTCAGTGCAAGTCTCGAGTATACCGCACAACCCATCAAATTTTTATTGAAGTGCCTTCCAACCCCCAGATACTAAAATCTAGAACAGCCCTGAGTTAATAATACATACCAGTACTGTCAGTAAACAGGAAGCAAAGAAAGACGTTAGTAACATTTCATTGCCAAATAAGGCAATGTAACTGACTAACAGACCAATCAACTGTCCATATAATATCACTTTGATCTTCTTAGAACCAATAAATCCAAGTACATATGTACCAAATACTGCTACGGTCTGGGTCAGCAAGGCAAACTGGGCAAACTAAAAGTATACAGAAATAAACAGTCACTATTTAGAATTACATGTATTAATTACATTGATTCATGAAATTGTAAAGTTTATTTATCCACTGAGCAGAACAGACACTTTGAATACACTGATTTAATTCTGCAGCAAAAAGACAATTTGATATACAGTTTGTTTCCTATGTGGAATACACTCTTTCCTGTCTGGAAATGCAAAAGATCATTGAATTGCGCATAAAACATTTGGAACCACTCTCTGACCAATTTTGATTTGATTTAATACATCATCTAATACATTCAAGCCAAACAAATTTTGTACAATACATGTACCCCCTTTCCTTTCAAATATACATTGTATCTTAGCATATCATACATGTAGCTTATGATGAATTTCCACCATAAGCTGTCAAAATTTGTCCAAAATAAAATAGGAAAATCTTTTAATCCTTTTTTCAAGGAATATGGGTAAAAAAAAAAATCATTATTATAAACTAAAATATAAAATAGTGTTTCAAGTTTCATTAAAAGTTTGTCTTTTCAAATTCAACAATATAACTTATCAAAAAAATAAACTTGCTATGAAAACTATATGCTGAAATGATGGAAGGATTATTTTTTACATTTTAAGTTGTAAATCACACTACAAAAATTATGATTTAAATGTGAATCCACGAAAAGAAATTAAAAGCATGGGAGGTAATTATAGACTAAAATCAAGTTATAGTTATCTCCCTTTTTATTTAGAAACTAGAGGCTCAGAGACTGAGCCTGTATCGCTCACCTGACAAAATGCATGACCAAAAAAGATGTATTTTACCAATGAGGTCTAATGTTAAGCTATGTTCTCCATTGACACAAGTGTTTTTTTTCTGATCCTATTGAAATGAGTAATCTTTGCAAAGGACCTTTAATACATCATTCCAACACAGTTTAGTTAAATTCTTTTAGTTTCAGAGAAGGTAATGAAAAGTATGGTTTTTACATGCCGGGCTAAGACGTTAAAATATGTTCTGCACTGGAGGCCATGTTTTTGTCGGATCAAAATGAAATGAGAAAATTTTGTAAAGTACCTTCCATACATCATTCCTGTACAATTTGGTTGAAATTACTTCAGCCCTTTCAGAGGAGAACATGAAAATGTGATTTTCCAATAGATTCCAATATTAAACCTAAGTTCTGTGCTGGCTGCCATGTTTTTTATCAGATCTGAATGTAATGAGCATGCAATCTTTGTTAAGGATGTTTAGTACATAATTCCTCTTAAGTTTGGTTGAATTTGTTTCAGTGATTTCAGAGGAGATGATGAAAATGTGATTTTTCGCATAGGGTTCAATGTTAAACCTAAGTTCCACACTGGCAGTCATTTTTTTTGTCGGATCAGAACAAAATATGCAATCTTTGGAAAGAACCTTTAGTAAATCATTCTTGAAAAGTTTGGTTGAATTCAATGCTACAGTGGTTTCAGAAGAGAAGATGAAAATATGATTTTCCCCATAGGGTCCGATGTTAAACTATGTCCCATGCTGGCCCCCATATTTTTTCTCTGATCGGAACAAAATAAGCAATCTTTGTAAAGGACCTTTAGTACATCATTCCTATAAAGTTTGGTTCAATTTGCTTCAGTGGTTTCAGAGGAGAAAATTAAAATGTGATTTTCCCTTATGGTCCAATGATGCCTAAGTTCCGTGCTGGCGGCCATGTTTTTTATCAGATTGGAACGAAATGAGCAATCTTTGTAAAGAACCTTCCATACATCTTTCATGTAAAGTTTGGTTTAATTTGCTTCAGTGGTTTCAGAGAAGAAGATGAAAATGTGACTTTCCCACAGGGTCCAATGTTAAACCATGTTCCGTGCTGGCAGCCATGTTTATCGTTGGATCGGAAGGATATGAGCAATCTTTGTTAAGGAACTTTAGTACATCATTCCTGTAAAGTTTGGTTGAATGTGCTTCAGCTGTTTCAGAGCACAAGATGAAAATGTGATTTTTCCCATAGGGTCCAATGTTAAACATAAGTTCCGCGCTGGTGGCTGTGTTTTTTATCGCATTGAATAGAAATGAGCTATCTTTGTAAAGGACCTTCCATACATCATTCCTGTAAAGTTTGGTTGAATTTGCTTCAGTGGTTTCAGAGGAGAAGATGATTATGTGAAAAGTTAACGGACGACAGACGGAAGAACAGATGACGGACACCGGACCCCAAGTGATGGCAATAGCTCACACTGAGGCTTCGGGTCAGGTGAGCTAAAAAGAAGAGCACAGAAGACCATGAATACAAAGAAAAATACAAAAAAATAAAATCCAATGATTGAAGGTTTTAAAAACTTGAAATGAAAGCAGAAGATGAAAATGTGATTTTCCCATAGGGTCCAATGTAAATCCTTGTTCCGTGCTGGCGGCCATGTTTTTTGTCGGATCGAAACGAAATGAGCTATCTTTGTTAAATTCCTTTAGTACATCATTCCTGTAAAGTTTGGTTGAATTTGCTTCAGTGGTTTCAGAGCAGAAGATGAAAATGTGATTTTCCCATAGGGTCCAATGTAAATCCTTGTTCCGTGCTGGCAGCCATGTTTTTTGTTGGATCGAAACGAAATGAGCTATCTTTGTTAAATACCTTTAGTACAACATTCCTGTAAAGTTTGGTTGAATTTGCTTCAGTGGTTTCAGAGCAGAAGATGAAAATGTGATTTTCCCATAGGGTCCAATGTAAATCCTTGTTCCGTGCTGGCAGCCATGTTTTTTGTCGGATCGGAACAAAATGAACTATCTTTGTTCAGGACCTTTAGTACATCATTCCGGTAAAGTTTCGTTGAATTTGCTTCAGTGGTTTTAAAGCAGAAGATGAAAATGTGATTTTTCCCATAGGGTCCAATGTTAAACCTAAGTTCCGCGATGGCAGCCATGTTTTTTATCGGATCGGAACGAAATGAGCAATCTTTGTAAAGGACCTTTAGTACAACATTCCTGTAAAGTTTGGTTGAATTTGCTTCAGTGGTTTCAGAGGAGAAGATGATTATGTGAAAAGTTAACGGACGACAGACGGAAGAACAGATGACGGACACCGGACCCCAAGTGATGGCAATAGCTCACACTGACCCTTCGGGTCAGGTGAGCTAAAAAGAAGAGCACAGAAGACCATGAATACAAAGAAAAAT